>JAGKQL010000671.1:0-25227 GCA_018398635.1 Cyprinodon brontotheroides
CTCAAACTCAGACTAAACTCAATCAAACTAAAGCTTTGGTAAAAGTGACGCTGAGTCACGCGATAAAAAGAAGAGAGTGTACGGTCCAACTCGGTTGGTGTCAGTTCTTTTTTAAGCTTGGCTTGCTATTTTTACCGTGGCCATATTTGAAACTGAGCAGGCCTGCATTCAACAGCTGTCTAACAGCTTCTAAACATGCCCTGTAGAGGGTGAGTTAGGGTGATGAAATGATGCTGAAGCTAAGAGAAATGTCACCTTTTCCCTATAAATGTGTAACTTTGCTCCCTGACTGAGAGCAAAATTCAAGTTTTAAGCTCAAAAAACAATATTTTGACTTTACCGAAACCAAAAACATGTTGCTCAATATGGGTAAATATAAATAAGCAGAGCTAAGAGCAAGTCATTATTTCCCAACTCAGTCTCAATTCAAGTCACGGGTTAAATCCAACCCTACATAGTTTAAATTTCAACACAGTGTGTCCTGAGCCTCCCTGATTCAGGACAGAAAACCCCCAAAACATGTTAGTTTTGATGTCACAATGCATAAAAAAAAACATTCTCTATTACTGTTTAACTTATTTGTTGAAAGTTTCCCCTTTTGGACTTCTTTTTGGGTTTTCAGTTATTTATGTCATTCTGTTTTGTTGGTCACTCATTTCGTTTCAATTTTGTGTCTTTCTATTTGTTTTCTAGTTATGTTTAAGCTGTGTTGCATTTTTTTTGTTACTCTCTGATGCCCCCTTGTGCCTGTCTCCTTTCCTCTAGCTCCCTTCTAGTTACTTCTATCCACACCTGCTCCATATCAGCTAATTAGCCCATTCTTTGTCCCCCATGTATACTCCTGTGCAGTTCCCTGCGCTGGTTTCTTGTTGTTACTTGGCTCACCATGAGTGTTTTCCACTGATTTCTGCTGATTTTTGGTTTCCTGTATTTTAGTTCTTGGATTTTGTTTCTGTTAGCTTTTTCATTAAAACAGCAAAACTCATCTCAGCATTTGGGTCCTCAACTAACTTCCACCAAACCATACAAATGCAATGGACTGACTACATATATTCAGATTGTATATGCTGGCAGGAGAGGGTAACTAGAGTGGTTCTCCTTTAATATACTTTTAACTTTTATTTAAAGAATAATATTGTGGGTGTGTTGCTACACTTGAACACATTTTTTTGGTTATTCCACCCACCAGGAATAACTTGAGCTATTTGAAGATCAGGTGTAAATATAGTGAGCAGTATATATTGTACCTTCTTTATCCTTTCCTAACATATCTACATTATCTGCTGTACAGATTTGTTTTAATATATTTTAAGAAAATTGATGCATAAGTATTTTTTCTGTAGGAATTCATGTTGTAATGTTTCTTATTTTTACTCTCTTTTATACGTTGAATTACCAGAATTTGTGTCCGTCTGTCTGATAACATAATTTTAAACATTAAATCATGTTATTAGCGAAAAATTACTGAGTAGGCTACTTGTGTAGCCGTTTTACCAAGACCTTTTTTGCTCTTACGTAATTTCTTGGATCACTACTTTCTGCTTTTATTTGAGTAAAAAAATATTAAAGTAGTGCTTGTAGATTTTTGGCTACTCTACCCACCTCTCCAATCTTGTTAATTGTTTGTCGAATCAAAGTAAGATTTGGTACCCCCCGAAAAAAGAAATTTGTTAAGTGAAATACAAGTGTTAGTGTTAAAGATGGAGCCCAGATGTAATCTTACTTGGCACCTACTCCACCAGTATAACACATGTCTGTGTAAATTCTCAGTCATCAGGGTCATTGCAATTACAGAACAGGTTTAAATCAGAGGTACCCACTCTGGATAATTACATGCTTCAAGGGATTTCTTGACAACAAAAATAAAACAAATATTATCCAAACCGAGATAAGGATATAAATTTTGTCAGGATGCCTTCCTGCTTTTTCCTCCAGCTCAAACACTCAGCCTATAGCACCAAACCACAGGTGCTATAGTCAGGGCTATGCTTACAGAGCTGATTGAGTTCCAAATGGCCCTGAACATCTGGCATGATATTTAGTAAAAAATGTTATCCCCATATAATTTATAGTCCTTTCCAAAGCAAAAGCTCTGATTTTTTTTCATCTCTGTGAAGCATGAAGCAGAATATGTTTAACCATGCGTAAAAAAAGTATTAAATGGATCTAAAGTTGTTATTGAAATAATCAAATAATCATAGATTAAACTGATTTCTATATCCCAATTTAAATTTAAAAAACATTTATTTTTTTATTATCAAAAGTCGAAGCCTAAATCTGAAACAAGGTCATCTTTCAGCTGTAAGATTTTGTTGCTATTCAATTGGCCAAACAGAGCTTCTGGCCAGAGAAGTTTGTTCAGTTTCCAACAGGCCCTTGTCCAGATGATTAGTTGGCGCTGCATTGCCGCAAGTGATCGAGAGAAGTGGAGCAGACCGCCAGGAGGATCAAGGTGCTCGTAGATAAAATGCACAGTGAGAAGAGGAGGGACCCTCTGATTACAATTACTGGACCATTAGCATGTTCAACATGTCTGGACAGACCAGCAGAGATACATCACTTTTGCTTAGGGCCTAGAGGGCTTTTCTCAGGAGACATAGACACGGAAGAGGGGTGCTGTAGGGATCTGCTGCTTCAGATGTGCTTGTAGCTCCACTTCCGCCTAAAATGCTTTCTCCCAGGTGGATGATTATATTTCTGCTTTATTAGTTTTATTTGAGCGACAGTTTTTCACCTTCTTATTTTAAACCCTGCAGAGAACAGTGCTGGTGATGCCCCCTTCCAGGCCTACCTCCTGAAAGGTCGATCTTTGAAGAGGCGGACCTTGAACAAGGACCAGATGTAGGATTTTTGTGAGAGGAAACTCTGTCCTGAGGTCTTACAGCACCGCTTAGAGGGAGGCAAGAGACCAACTTAGCTGCAAGATCCTGAAGATGCACTTCGAAAACCTCTTTTTACAACAAGAATTTAAACCAGAGAATTTGACGTGTCTGTATGTGTGTTCGTGTGGATTTGACATCAGCAAAATTAGCAGTTTACCATGGTCCCCTACCATTATTCCATATTCTCTTAGACAGGTAATAAGGTAACAGAAGCAGGGACATTTACTAACTGCCTGCAGGAGAGTCCCTGATTGTTGGAACTGCGGCTTTGGTGTAATAGAGACCAGAGTGGTGATGTGGGCCAGTGTCAGAGGTTCGCTGTGGCCAACATACAGCTTCCAGATGCACAGGAAAGATTGGATCCAACTCCCTCCTCATCAGGGCTCTAACATAATTTCGTCCCCTCCCCCAAGCAACCTGCTGGTGTCACAGTTGTGTGGCCCATGACCCTATCAGCTCCTCTTTCACTTCCAGCTCCTGTGCTACAGCTCCAGTTTTTTGTACTGAATCCTGACTCAGTGGTAATGACAGAAAAAGTTTAGCCCCAGCCACTCCATTAAGGTGTAGTGGGGGATTTTCACAATTTTTTGAAAAGACCTGCCTTCTGCACTTAAAAAAAAAAAATGCACATGCACAACCCTGAACCCGCTCCTCAGAGGGAACATCTATTAAATGCATGTGATAGCATGCATTAAATTAAGGCACGCTCCAAAAGAAGATTAGCAATTTTTCCACTTTGTCAGACTTACTACCAGTGAGTGAAAATGGGGACGAGTGTGTAGGATGCACAGCTCCAGCTTTGTATCTGGTAATGGGGTAAATATCGGTAAGCAGAGACTGCAGTTGCTTACGATTGCAGATGTAATGGTGAGAAAAATTCCTCTTAAAACCCACCAGAATTTATAATGACTGGCCGGACCTTATTTATACCCCAATACATGGCATATTTCAACATGATGGTGAGCCGTTTAAACACGACACCAATAGCAAAGCAGACAGTGGAACTTTTAATTACTGTGTTAATAACTGTGTATAGTTCATTAGACGGTTGATAAAAAATACACTCATATAATATGTTTCAAACTGCAATAAAGATCTTAAAAGAACTATGTATTTGAGTATTTTATTTTTTACTCTACAACTTGGAATTATGGATAATCCAGAGTGTTGTACTTCATATGGGGCCCACCCAGATAATCTTGCTTTGGGGCCTATTGTTGTGTCATGCCATTGGTGTGGTAAAACAGGGAAAACTCCACTCAATAATCTGGAGCTGGATGTACACCTGTAAATACTTTATATAGATGTAGATATTTAGAACAAAGCATTCAGTTATACATTTAGATGTATATTTTTTGTTTTGTATACCTGTACTAGACTAAACAATACAATTATTTCTCGTTTAAAATGGGCATTTAAATTATCTGAACTTCACTTGCCACAGTACATTAAACTATATACCACATATAAAAACTGCAAAATATAGGCATTTTATTTGAAAAGGTTTGATTTCAAAATTTTAAAGAGGGCAAAATTGAGTAAAAGTATCTACGAAGAGCTGCTTTCCTTGAGGGGAATAAACTATCGTATATTGGCGGAGCAACGACGCAGATTGAGGTTCGTGGGTTCGAGACCACTGTTGGACAGCAAGTGATTAGTAAATAGATTTGAAATATGAATTAAAATACGCGATATATTGTCATTTGGGGATCATCAAAAGTCGTTTCTTTTGTGCATTTTTGTGTAAATTTGCCAGTACCACACGGGCTAACTAGCCTTCAATGCATAGCTAGCGGAGTGTCACTTAAGAGGCGTTGGAGTGTCGTGCAGGCTAGCCGCAGGATAGCCGAAGATTTAAGAGCATACACTACTTTATGCTCGCACAGGAGTCCACGAGAGAGGCCGGGTTACATAAACGCGATAAAAACATGTAACTCTTAGAAAAGTATACCATGTTAGCATGATATTACCACTATGTTTACCCGTCAGCGGCATCTCCCTTCGATAGCTCAGTTGGTAGAGCGGAGGACTGTAGCGGATACATAGTAATCCTTAGGTCGCTGGTTCGAATCCGGCTCGAAGGAGAGTTCTTTTTTGAAATTTCTGTAAACAATTTTACCGACGTTAAAGACCTCATTTGATAAAGGCAACAAGTAGAGAAGAACAATTTAACATAATTTATTGACTCTAAAGGTTTAATTATTCCATTATTTTGGCATTATTTCTGAATACTTTTTGTTATTGTAAATATTTGTATTTGACTTGCTGACAGCCGGATTGAACGGCTGATATATCTGTTAAAATTAGCTTCATTTTAATAACCAAAACAATGATTCTGCTTCCTCTTACCTCCTTTAAAATGTCAATTAATCCGTAAAATTTCTTAGTGGGTCTACTTCACTGAGTGACAATCACTAAATAGGGTCTGTCATTTAGAAACAATATTTGGTTTTCTTTTATTTTGCTTTATATCAAATATTTTTGCTGCAAACTTGTAGATATACTTTTAAATGATGACTCTGGTTATAATTACCATTTTTGAAGAGGAAACTATAATGCTTCTCTCACAAATCGAGCATTTTTTGTTTATTAAAATATATTTTTTGTATTTTTCCTGATAATTATGTGTTACCTGTTAAGGATTGTGAGCTACTATATACATCTTTTTTATTTTAGTGCCTACATTAACTTGCAAAAATATTCTCACCAATAAATTTCTTCTCAATATACTCACAAACATCAATATTTAGATCCATATTTGGTCACATATTCCATTACCGTGAAGCTTAAGGAATAGGATACATATATATATATATATATATTTTTTTTCACATATTCCAACTAAAAAGCAAAAGTAAAAGTTTTTTTTGGCTTGCAGTTAAATCAGCCTCCTTTTCTCTGATTCTCCTAGAGTCTAGTGAACCTCTCCAACTTCAAGTCTGGAAGAAGTTCAAAGTAAGGTTATAAGCAATTTCCCAAACATGAAACACCTAACAGAAAACAGCGATGTAAACCTATAGGACATTGCTGTCCATCTAAACTGATGAGACTAAAGGTTGGGCAGGGGGAACAATAATTAAAGCAGCTGAGAGATAATGCTAACTTTGGAGGAAGTGCAAGGATCAACAGCTCAGGTGGGAGAATCTGTTAACAGAAATATTATTAGTGATGCACTTCATAAATAGGACCTTTATGGAAAAGCAGCAAGAAGAAAACTATTGTTGAAAGAAAGCAATCTCCCTGTGATTTAAAACCAAATGAATAAATCAGAGATGTCTGTTAGAAGTCCACATCTTTGACAATATTTGAATATTTTTGAGCTGGACCTGGTTTATGACTAAAACTAAGCTATTGTGCATAAAAAAAACCTGACTACTACTTGAATATCCAGATCTTCAAAGCAACGCTGAAGCTCTTACAGCTGCAGCTGCATCTGTTTTGCAAGGGATATATTTCAGTCTTTTTTCCAGTCTTGAGATAAATGCAGGAAAAAGAAAACGAATTGGCTTGAAATAAGGCCTTATTGCTTGGCTTTAAAGTGCTTTAATATTTTTAGTTATTTTTATGCTACATTTTATTTCAAATATAGTTTTTGAAATATCTGATAGATTTAGTACCTTAGATTAAAGACACTTTTTTAAAAACCAGTTTGTGACCCATCGGTGCATACCTAATATGCCATTTACCTCTGACTAATACAATACGACATCCGCATGTTGCACCTCTGTTCCCTTTATAGTAAGGATGGAAATGCATGCAGTGCTCTTCACACAGAAGCGTCAGTCAGTGAGTCATGTTTAACCATTTTAGACAGATATTGTTGAAAATAACAAACGTCTTTTTTTACTCCCTCTCTCATTCACTCCCGCTAATTTGGGCCCCATTGTTTTAAGGAATCCATCCAGGGACACCAGAACGCAGGTGTGGAGCCACAGCTCCGAGCGTGTACCCAGTTAATGCCTCAAAGGTGAGAAAACATTAAAAAAAACAACATAATTTTTACATTTAGCTCTGAAGCATAAAAAAACCCTACCGGTACCTTGTCTGATTTGCAAATTTATTGAAATGCCAAAAAAAAGCAATCTTATTAATGGTTGTCAGTCCCCTCCTCCCTAACTTTCTCTTCAGTTTGAGTGCTTCTCTTATAATGCACGATTACCCATTAAGTGTCTCTTTTTTTATAATTTTTATGAGGCTATGGGAACGCCAGTTTATTCAGCTTTAATCATTGATCTTTAAAAAGCCTGAACTGGTCTGATTACGTGTTCATTAACGAGCGAGGACAGCTCCGGTCCTCACCATTTAACTGATGCCTAAAAGTGAATTCAGATGAGATCAATTAAGGAGATGTTCTGGGTTGTGTTTGTGCGACTAAAGTGAATTCATAATTCTAAAGCTATTACCGCCTGACTCATAATATTGCAGCGCCGGCTGGCAAAACTCCAATAAAGATTGACAAATTAAGAGCAGTATGGAGATTTCTTATAAAGATGAAAGGCTAATATAAAAGCCAGACAGTGCTGCCTTTGAAGCTGAAAGAAGCCGCTTTAGAGAGCGCAGTGTGAAACTCCTTGCTCAGCTGTAATTTGAGGATGTATATAGCAAAAGGGTCTGCCGGCACTTCCAAGTTACACGAGAGGAGGTTATACATGCATGTAGCTGCGCTCAAACGGCTCACTCACAGGATAAAAGTGTATACAGGATGAGAAAAGGAAGCAAGAGCAAAGGGGGCCATCTGTTCTCTTGTATGAATATTTCAGATAGGGGGAAGTCAGAAGGCAAGCAATCACTGGCTGTGATTTAAGAAGGCCTTTGTATAAGAGCGAGATGATCTTTCTGTCCGAATGTACTTGCAGAAATTTAGTTTTGTCTCTGAAAAAGTGGTTACGCACTAAATGTGAATCTATTGTTCCCCTCACATGTACTACGGTTTAGGGGAGGGGAAAGTTTTAACCCAAGTCACTGGATTCAGCTTCAGCTTCCCCTTTAGAATTAGACAGCAGAGTCCATTTGTATGCCATGTGTATAAAGTGAGGGGCTAGGATCACTTCCCTGCTGATAGGTTGTCTGCCATATGTTTTCTTTCCTATGTCTGCTGAGTAAAAGCATTCCCTCAGCATAATGCTGCCACCACCTTGTTCCAGAGTGTAAACTGTTGCTCTGCTTTCTGGCTTTCTGCAGGCTCTTCAAAAAAACAACCTCATCTTAACTCTAGTTTCCTGGAGTACATAACTACTGGTTCTCATGCCAGCTGATTGTCCCATCTGAACTCCGGCTCTGCAGCTCCTCCAGTGTTACCACAGGGTTTCTGGTCGCTTCTGGCCATAACTTTTTGGACTAGTAGTTTTAATTTTTGTCCCATCTTCAGATGATAGCCGTTGCATATTGTCTTATAACCTCTAATTCATATTCTCTTCACCCTATCTGCTGTTCTTTTTGGGCTTCATGTTGTTTGTCTAATGTTCTGGACAAAACTTAAACAGTTGAATATCGCCTTTCTCCTTACAATGTGATGTTTGTCATGTAAAATGTTTCTCTACATCAAGTTATTTAGGTTCAGTTTGTGGGGATTGATCTAATCTAATACAATTTGTTGATATTTTTGCATTCATTATTATTTTTTAACAAATTTTTAAAGAATTTTTTACTTTTACTCTGAGTGTTTCTGGCCAAGAGAGTCAGAGTATCCTATTTTTCATGTTTCCAGTTTCAGATCCAAACATTAAAGCTGTATCAGGTGTGGAGGACATCTCCTAAAATATCTTACAGGGGCCACCAATCTTCATCTGAGGTGCTCAGAGGAGTTTTCCTCCTTTTTACATTTAACTTTGTGAGTACCAAATAAATGGGGAATCGTGGATCTGACAAAGGGTCTGGGAAAACTGAAAAACTGCATTGCACTTTATGTTTTTATTCCTCTTTGTTGCACATCAGAAGCATTTTCAATTTGTTTTTCTGACAGCCCCTTTTAATACTTACTTTTGATGATTTACTCATACATAAAGTTCCAGTCTGGGAATGTAATGTAAGTATTTTCAAGGTCGTTCCAGTTTCCAGTTTGGAAATGAAAATTCAGTATGGAGAAATATCTACATTTAGAAACTTTATAGCCTTTGATATTCCCTTAAATCTCCATCCATCCATCCATCCATCCATCCATCCATCCATCCCATCCATCCATCCATCCATCCATCCATCCATCCATCCATCCATCCATCCATCCCATCCATCCATCCATCAACAAACCCATGTAAAGAACTCATGCTGCTATCAAACTAAGTATCTTGAGTTCATCTTTACAACATGAAGAAATGGAGGGAAATTTGTCGTTTTAATGCAAAACTGTTTTAAAAGCAAAGAAACAAATTTAAAAAAAGGAATCATAGTTGTAAAATAACCACATTTCTTGTGATTTAAGTTCAACACTCCAAACTCTACATCACAAACATGCTCTATCGCTTTAGAAGATTGGTCAAGTTTCAAAGTTGTTGTTTTTTTTTTTTTACTGTAGAGTAGAAATCGTGCATTTCTGTTTTCAGAGGATCAAGCACACCTTCTCAGAGTTAATCCACTTTAACTAGAGATGGATATGCAGATTAGGTTGCACAGTGAATAATATATGAGTGCTGAGTGGTGTTAGATAGTTTACATCATATACAACATATACCAAGTAGACTGTAACCAAGATGAACTCCCAGATGGAAATTTATGTAACATCGTCTTCCAGGAGGTGACGTAAAAAAGACGTCACTCTGCTTGCAGGGGCACTAATGCAAATCCAGGTTGTGAAGAAAACTGAAATAGACTGAACAGAACTCTTCTAATTTTAACAGCCGGGATGTTTGCTCTTTGTTTTAATTGCAGGAAAGAAAAGACTGACTGAAGGCACAGTTAACAAAGTGGCTCTAATTCACACAACTGCTGCATTTACACTGAAATTAGGTTCTTATAGTGGATTTTATTAGGTGGAATCAAAGTAAAGGGGACCCAACACAAACTCACAAGAAAACTTTTAGATTGATTAAATAAAAAATAGAAAACCCTTATTCTTTTATTTCACAATTATGCAATACTTTCTGTATCATAAAACTCTAAATTACATTAGAGATCGACTGATACTATTTTTTAAGGATGATGCCGATTGCTTTGACATTAACCTAAGCAATTATAATGCAGCAGATATTCTTGTAGCCAATGCTGCTTTTCTTGCTCCATTTACATAATATAAATGATACAATGATAACAAATGTCACTCGAGGCTCAATTTAGGCAACAAAGAAACATTTATTAACAAATCAAACATTAACAAAGAATAGCAGATGAACCCAAGGCATTGCTGCTGAATGCATGAATGAATCAGCAAGGGTTTGACTCTAATATCAAGAAGTATTGATGGGTAGTGTATTGTTATATTTCTTGAAAACCCTGACTTACACAATCAGACACATGTAGTAAACAGAAAACGTATAAAATACTATTAACAAAACCCATAAGGTATCAAAACTGATGCAAATAAATGATCTATCTTAACTTATACAAAATATTTGTTTTTTATTTCATTTGTCAGAACGTTCGATGACAATTCTTTTTCTAAAACAGTCGACTTTTTTATCAATTATTTTAAGTTTCTGGCTTTTAAAGGGCTAAGTCATAGTGATGATTTTATGAAAATAGGAAAGAAATTGTGATGCAATGACAATGGTGTTAGTTTAATTTTTGACTTTCCAATTTTAAATCAAATCAAATGAAACCAAGCAAATGTATTGTTTTATTCCATTCGCAATAGCACACAACAGATCAAAACAGTGTGAATCATGGTTCACAATCATCATACTTGTCTAAAAACTATTTTTATAGATAGATAGTAGAAAAAAAAAAAACAGGAATGATTAAACAAATAAAGACAAGGGTGTGAAGTGCATGAATATCATCTCAGCTTCCCTCTCTGTCTCTTGCAGGGCCCCTTTCCAGTTAAACCAATGCAGCGATATGCAGCATTTCTGCAGCCTCTGAATAGCAGCATCCTGCAGGATATTTTGAGGATCCTAGTAGAGAGTGCTGTTTGTTTCCATTTTCTGTATAAATGACTTTCCCTGATGCTCTACCATCCCCAGCTGTGAGATCTGCACTACCATTAAATTAATTGTGTAATTTCTAGGATAGTTTTTTATTTAAGAGGGTTAATGAAATAAACTCCTAGTTTTGCAAATGATCTAAATCCTTAGACTGGTCAAAACACACGGCAACGTATTAACAAAGTAATAGGATGCCATCTAGTGGCAGAAGAAGAGCAGACTGTCAGCATCTGTTGGTTGTAGTGAATTTACATTGAACATGTTCAAACCAAAAAGTCAGTGTTTTTTGATTGAAATGAAAGTTGGGAGTCTGTCTGTGTTTTGTTTGATCTGAGTATAAATCCAGCTGATATTTAAAGGACTCAGAGATTTGTTAAAGAGCTTTAGAGAGCAAACATCATCCTGAAAATGAAGGAACAAAGCAGAAGGGTCAGGGATAAAGCTATAGAGAACTAAAATAGGATGAGATAATACACATTTCCCAAGCTATGTTCAGTCCATAATCTGGAAATAGAAAAGTGTGTGGTACAACTGCAAAGCTCCTAAGGCATACGGTGACAGGCCAGGACAGGATATATGTTACGTAATGTTTGAGCTTTTTTTACTGAACAAATGGGAGAAAACAAGCAATGGATCTAAAAAATGTATGTACAATTCTTACAATGAGTAGTTAATGCTGTGATTTCAGGTTTTGTCTGGGGAAGGAGTATAGATGTTAAGATTGTTTGAAGGTATGTTGACGTTGAATGCAGAAAGGATGTCTACTGGCTTTCAGATCTCAGAGAAAAAGTTGGTACTGGGAGATTACATGGACCCAAAAAGGTTTCTCAAAGTATTTTCCCAGGCTTGAGTGGAGGCATGCATAGGTATACAAAGACTGGTATTTGACTGGAGAGAACTGAGCCCTGAAAGAGGATGGCAGAAACTAGTGGAAATCCAGGTAGATCTAATTGAAGGAGAAAGTGGCTTAAAGAATCCGTCTTCAAGTGTGGTTGGTGCTTTCACGGAGGAGAACAATGAAAACAGACCGGACTCCAGAGTGGGTTTACCAGAAACGAGAGTTGGCTCAATAGATCAGACATCTAAAGGCTAAGAACAAAAATTTGGTGAATCAGGAAAGTCCACAGGACACATGAGGAGATCAACAGCTCAGATTAGAAATAAGAAACACCTTTATGAATAACTCTCTCCACTAATCTGTCCTTAATCAAACTGAAACAACAGTAGCAAGAAGTTAATCATAATTTAAAGAAGGGTTTTAAGAACATGTCATCCCCAAAGTGCTTACTTAATCATCATGTGAAAATGCTTTGCCAAATCTAAGCTAAGTCAAAGTCAGGGTTAACTTTATTGTCAGCTAAACTGTCTTTATGTGAATTGCAGAGTATTGAAAATCTGGGCTGCTAGATAATATAAAGAGATACGATATAGAAAAATAAGAATCAACAATTAAATTATATTTCTTTTGATGGCATCTGAAGTCCTTTCAATTTGTAGATGAGGTAGAGACACTGTTTCAAGTTCAGTTTGGCGATGCAATTTAAATTATTTATCCAGCGCTAATTCAAAACACAGGTATTTTACAGAATCGGTTCAATCAAATCATGCAGACAGGATTTAGAGGCTTTAGTAGACTTTATATTGGAGTAGAGGTTAATCTTACAGCAGGACAAAGACTGAAAACATGCAGTCAGATCTACATTTGCTAAGATAAGCATAATTGTTTAGTTAGTGGTTCAGTTTAAATCCAGATCTCTCTTGGAGTGAAAACGATGGTAGAACTTGCTAGAACGATGGTGATCTGACTTGGACTGAAACACAAACTTGCATTAGTGTGTGTTTATTTGACAGACTGTTGTAATTGCTCCTTTCCCCCACGAGATGGCTCTACATACATTAAGTAATATTTTCTCTGTACACTTCTTTTTATCAAATACAAATATAGGGGCCATAGACTTAGTCATATGGTCAATAACTATATATATTAAGGATATCTGTGCGATTCATCAAAAGTAAATATGCCCCCAAATGAGAAATTACATTTATGGAAAACAATAATGTCTAAAAAGAATGGAATTAGTTCTCACTGGTATTAGAACCCATGAGAATGCTGCCCTTGGGAGTAGCACAAGCATGTATAGTACATGTGAAGAAAATTATCTGATCACCTGTACTCCTAAAGCTCTTGAGAACATTACTCAGGAGTTTAAACCTATCTGCCTGTACTGTGTCTCCCTAGGTGCTTTCTATTGTTTGTTTATGCTTGCTGGGAATGGCAAAAAATAAAAATTAACATAGGGAGAATTAATTAACACAGAGGCTTCCTAAATCATTTTCCCTTATGGGCAGTTTGTTGTAGTGGGTGTAAAATATATGTGTCTGTGTGCACACACTGACACAGGCATTATACTGATTAAACCTGTCGTCAGGCAACAGCAGGATCCAATCACATCATAGTACAGGGACAGAATAGAGATCCAGGTTGTGGTGCAATTTCAGTGTAACGTTGTGGTCAACATTAGATTAATGGATTTGATGAGATTTTTAGTTTGATGAGGCTATTCCACTTTTAAAGAGTTTAAGGTAATTGAAAAGAAGAAAATTAGGCATTTTAAATTCTTTGTATTTACCTCCATTTTGACAGCTTTATTTTTGTACTATGCGCTCACCTGCAGCACGGTTACAAAAAGGGGTTTTGCAGAAACCATCAGTATATGTCTTATGAATATTAGGCTTTCAAGATACATTAAACCCATTCTAAATCCACTGCTGCAAGTTTACACAACATACAGCTTTGAAATAAAAATAAATGTTGGATATAAATACATCAAATAACCACAAATATTAATAATATTTTGTATATGTATTCTAATGCAACTTACAGGTAAAACACATATCTGTAGTCACCAGAAATCTTAGATGATTTTTTTTAGATGATTCTTAAATGATTCTGGTGGCATCTTTTACCAGCTCCTCTTCCCAGAAATGCTTAATTTAATTTAAATTGGCTTGTTTCCTTGAACTTGAATTTTACACAGGATTTAAAGATCTGAAATATAGTTAAGGTTGTTTCATTAGTATAACTTTAGCCTGATTTATCCACTCCAAAAATCAATTAAATATTCACTCTATGATTGAACCAAGTCAACTTTTAATGTATCCTGTCCCAAGTGTTTGGTCCTAAAGAAAGGAAAAGTAATGGGATGTTAAAAATCAACCAAGACTACAGTTTTGTTTTTGTTTTTTTGTCTTAAACACAGCCAGCAAAGTTTATCACACAAATAATCAGGTTCAGAGCTAAAATACACAATTATGACTTGACTATTAAAAAAGATCATACATTTTTATATTAAAGACCTTACCAAAACAGATCTCTATGTTCTGGAGATTATTCAGACTTGAGAAAGATTTTTTTTTCATTATTTTTTTCCTAGATCTAATCACATAAAAACTATAAAATGTTTAACCCTTAAATAATTGTCACACAAATATACATATATATCTATATATGAAAAAAAGTCAGTTTTTATATGAAAGGTCAAATTATCATTGAGCAAAAGATTAAGATACTACGGAAGCATTTCCCTCTATAGCTCCGTTTCATCTAATATTAAGTGCAAAGCTTGCTATTAATAGCAGAAATGTGTAAAAACAATAAGTTTAGTATTTTTAGCAAAAGGTTTTAATTTGAGCTCCCTCAAAGAATTTGATCATCATCAGCATAAAAGATGGCTGTGAATGAATCAGACCAATCCAAACATTACAAACTAAAAACTCCTGGAACACCAGTATCATTATCCACTGTGGATAAGCCAAAAAAATAGTCATCTTATGTTTAATTTGATTTTAGAATAAATCCAACTGTTTTGCGAAGGTCATTGGGGTTTACTGGAGAACATTTTAGAACAAACAACAGTAAAACCAAGGAGCAGATTAGGGAATAGGTTGAAGAGAGGTTTAAAATTGAGATAAGTTATAACATGATATCCCTAGCTTTAAAGCTCTTCAGGAGCATTGTTTAATTCAACATCTGAAAAGAGTATGGAGGACATCCGTCAAATAAGTCCTTAACAGGCTTATAGAAACCCGGGAAGGGCTGTAGAGATCTTGAGCTCAGGTAGAAAAATCCTTGAACGGTTTTGGTCTGCATGAATCTGACTTTAACATGAAAGCGATAAAATTTAAGCCATTTATGGAAAAAAGCCACAGAAATTGAGTTTGCAGTTTGACATGAGCCATCATAGAGGACACAGCAAGTGAGGAATAAGGTGCTCCGGCCAGATAAGAACCAAGTTTGACTTTTTAGCCACCGCCCCAAACTCTCTTTAGAACATGGAAGAGATGGTATTATCCTGTGGGGCTATACAGTTATGCACTTGTGTTGTTCTAGAACATAAAAGGGCATATAAAATGCCTTGACATTTTTTTTTATTAAAATGTGACTGCAGTGGGAATACTTTTGGTGGGCACTGTAAAGTTAACTGATCTACGTCTAGTGTACAGTAATAATCCTGACAAATTCAATTCAATATCCAGTTTATCTATATAGCACCAATTCCAAAACACCTGTCGGCCTCAAGGATCATAAAGTCATTTTGATGCAAAGTTTTTTATTTAAGGAAAACCAGTTGATTTCGACTTGCATTGAAAGGCAATCCGTCACACTAAGCATGCTTGTAGTAACAGTGGAGAAGAAAAAAAACCCTTTTAACAGGAAGACACCTACAGCAGAACTAGACTTAGTGTGAGTACGGCATCTGCCGAGGCCGACTGGGGTTCAAGGAGACAAGAAGCAGACATAGAAAAAAAAGCAGCAGGATACAAATGGCAATTGTCAAGCAGCTCCACGGGGCTGGCCCAGTCCGGGAAACACACGGAATAGGCAGATGAGCTCGAGCCAGCTCCCGTACTAGAGGATAAAGAGCCAGCACATCCCAGCCAGTCACAGTCAGAAAGAGAAGACTACAGTGAAAAGAAAAAGGCAGAAGCTCAAACTTCTATAAACAAATGTGTTGATGGCAGCAGCAGTACAGCTGTTGTTTCCTCTCCAGGATGGTGTCACAGCCAAACAGGAACAAAACAAGATTAAGCTACCTATGAGAAAAAGCAGAGTGAGCATTGTGTTAAAGACTGAACTAACAGATTCTGAAGAGTGGGAGAATAGAGATGGGAATGAAGCAAAATGATGAAAAAGGGGTCCTATGTCCTCCAGCAGTCTAAGCCTATAGCAGCATAAATAGAGATATAGCTCACAAAGCTCATGTAACCTGAGCTTCTCTAACTATAAGCAATGAAAAGGAAAAGTTTTAGGCTACCCACTTAAAAGTAGACAGGGTGTCTGCAGGAGAGCCTGATAACTAAAGATCTGCCTCCCATTCTACTTTTTTAGAAATTCTAGGAAGCAATCTTAGTAAACCTGCAGATTGAGATAGTTTTATGCTCTGTTAGGAACATAAGGAATGAAGTCATCCATCACCTGATATAATAAGATAAAGCTTGGCCATTTAAGGTTTTATATGTGGAGAACTAGGATTTTAAATAATATTATGGATTTAACAGAAGCCCACGAAGGGAAGCGAGTGGATGGCGAGAGCAGGATGATCTCTTTTAATTTTTCATTCTCAACTCTGGCTAGCAGCGTTATTTTGGATCAGCTGAAACGCTTTTAACGAGTTTGATGACTTCCTGATAGCAAAAAGAATTACATATGGACAAATTAAACATAAAACGACTTTTCAGTCACCACAGTGCAGAAACATGTCTATAGCATATCAGAGATGCAACCATTTTTGAAACGTTCGCTGCACTGTGTGTTTCAACCAGCTCCAAAGTAGTATGACTCATGGGAGAAAGGTAATCACAGGCAATGATGTGGACCGCTGCAGGGCAAGCCCCATTGTGCAGGAATACCCTTGAGAAAGTCCACGCCGTCTGCAAATGACTGCTCATATAAATCTAGGGATCGCCCTGGCTTCACAGCCACTCACGTTTGTCATTACATGCGCAATAAAAATCCTCACCCAATCACAGCGCAGTTTACAAACACTGCCTTCACGCCATTGGCTAACTGTAGACAAGGGCGTTTTTTGGGGGGTCGCTTGCTCCAACAGCACCATCTCTGGCAGGTGTTGTGTGCTCTAAAATCACTCAGTAGGTTAATTTTTTAGGGCGATAGGCAGGTAGTGATATAGAATTCTGCTTTCTTTAGCTTTTAATTATTATTTTTTTTTATGCCTTCATGTTTGTACAATTTAAGTCGAAGCGGACCCCAGCGGAGCGGCGGTGAATGAGGCGAACGTTGGGGTTCCCCTCTCTCTTTCTCTCTGAGCCAGACACTTTGTTTTACGGTAAAATTTGGACAACTACTCCTTCATCATTCAGCTCAAAAGACGGAAAAGCCCCTACATGTTGAACATACTTCACCACCGACCGAGTCCTGAATGAAAGAGGAGCCCTCTCCGACCGCCGCCAGGATCCCCCCCATCCTCCGTTCTCCCTGCACCCGGTGTTGGCAGCAGAAAAATGATATGTTAATGATATTTTCTGGAAGCGCTTTTGTTTTTCGTGTCGGGGTTTGCATTATGCGGATCCTCGGGGACGCCGCGGAGTCCAGGCAAACGGACGTTTTTTGCTCCGCTTTGAAAAAATGAGGAAGCGATTTCATAAAGACCCAGAAAATGGCAAGAAGGTCTCGTCGTCCGTGGGCCCGGATTTAAGCAGAATGAGAAAGAAAGGGGCGATGATTGCAACGGCAGCAGCAGCGTGAATAGTTTCTCACAGAATGACACCGAGGGAGGTAAAACGGCGATGAAGGAAGGCGATCTGGACAAGTTTTGAGTCGCTCATAATGAACAGAAACACTTTACAGCTTCGTGTCAGATCGTTTTCACCATTCTGAGAGCTATTTCCTTTCGTTTTTCTTCTTTTGGGATTTTTCTAATCCCTCCATCCATTATTATTTTTTACATGTAATATATATTTTTTTTCTTTTTATATTTCTGATCCGGATTCAGCCCTGACTGTTCAATGGAAGTATGTTATCAGTTGCCGGTTTTGCCTCTAGACAGGCCGGTTCCCAAGCATGTCCTCAGCCGGAGGGGAGCCATTAGTTTCAGCTCCAGCTCTTCCCTATTCGGGGCTCCTGATCCAAGACAGCTGTCACAGGTAAAGAAAAAATAAAAAAAACCCCCACATCTTTCAATCCTACTTTCACACTGGGGATCACACTTGTCATGAGGAATTTCCCAACAAGTGCATTAGTAATTTGCAGGAATCTTTCAGGTAGTTTTCTAAACATATTGAATTTTTTCACATATAATTACACTAGTTTTAGTCTTCATCGTTCTTTTGATTGTCAATTAAGCCTATTTTTTTTCTATTTTGTGGACTTACTGTTTCTGTTAGACTCCTACCAGCTGTCCAGCATGGTGGTGGCAGCATCATCATGTGGGAAATCTTGCTTCATTTCCACTGAGGAACTGGTTCATTTGCACATATTTGGTGCAAGCTTGATTCACCTTGAATCTATAGCTACACTGCAAAAACAATGTGGAAATAAGTCAAAATTTCTTAAATTAAGTGTATTTACCCTTAATTTGAACAGGTAAGTCCTCACGGAATGAGGATTTTTACTCTTAAAATAAGGTAGTTAGATAATATACACTTAAAATAAGACAATTCAATTTTTTTTCTTATTTAAAATGTAAATTGTCTTACCTCCTCAATTAACAATAAAATGCACTTATTTTAAGAAAAAAATACTTATCTATATTTTGATTTTTTATTTCAGTGGTGAAAGTGTAGACACAACAGATTGGAATTGATTATATTTGTGTATAACGGCAAATGTAAGGCTTATAGGGAGACATTTTAGGTTGATGCTTTAAAACAGAGCCCATTAGAGGACTTTATTTAAGCTGAACCAATTCTGCAAAGACGAGTGGTAGTTCATATCGAGAATATTTGCCAGATAACTTGTTGGGGAAAAAAGGGGATGTGCTTTAGGTACAACTACCTTAGAGACATTTGATCAAATTCTGAGATGGGTGTATATTGATTTATTTATTTGAAACTGGAATTTATAATTTAAGGCCAGGACTACATTTCACATGTGGAAAAGTAATCCAAAACATGCACTATGACAACTAGAGAGTCATAGTGGTAATCATACAACCCTGTAATGAACATGGTTATACAGAGGGCATTCATAATCTCCATAAATCTTGCAGGTGGTTGCTTGGTAGTTCTTAGACTCACTTTATTTCTCTCCTCATGATGACATATTGCCATGTTTTACCCTTTAGCACTAGCCCATATATTGCTTTCTAGTAGATTTAGACATGATTGCCAAGACATTTTCTATAATGATGCAGCATGGTTGCAAAATTTCTTTGTCAAAACTCTAATCTTATATGACAAACACATGAAAATCACGTTAATGGGTACCACTGCCATGTAGGTTGATTATTATACTGCATACAGTATTTTGGGCTTGGATATTTATGTCCAACACTGTAAAAAAAAAAGCTGTGAAAACCTGGATTCTATAGTTATAAATCACACATTCACAGATGGATTAAGTTTTAAGTTTCTGGTGGCTTATTAAAACATATTAACATTTTTGATAATGTAACTTTTTAAAACCTTGGCATTCTCTTTGATACTGGTCGCCGGCCCATGTCTACTACACACAAAGTGAGTATTCAGTTGCACAGAAGCCCCTACTCTTCTTATCAGTCCAACCTTTTACAGCAGACAAGAAGCTGTCTTCCAACTTCGTGTTTGCGCATGTTGACCCCAGATAAAAGGCCCCTCTTTCGGTCAGCACTAACATGATGCTTAAGTTTCCTTTTTTGGATTCATCAGAAGGAACGTGCCAGTCTGTTATGTTATCATACGCTGACACATTGACATAGCATGAATTATTGACTAGGACTTGAACTTCCTTTTTCTTGTAGCGCATTGAAAATATCGCTCTGGTGAGCTCAGCTCTGTTTTTTTAATCACCTGTTTTGTGGTTAAAGATAATTGTGAGCAGAAAAAAACGGGTTTAGGTCGCAGGTCCACATTTCTGCCTTTCCCCATTGTCTGAGGCATTCACTGAGTACCTCATCCCTTGCAGCCATTTTCCTGATTTATTTGTCTCTTTTATGTGTCATCCATTAGTTCTTTGTTCAGTAGAAGAATTCAATATTGTGTAAGATTTGTGCTCAAGGAAAGAACCTTTACTGATCAGTCATGAGGTATTTACGTCTACCTACAATTTTTCAAATGCGTTAAGCATTTTTCAAAGTTATGCCAGTCATTCATTTTGCTGTTCGCTAAGCTGAATTGTGATCATATTCCCTCCCCAGTTGGATGTCTTTTAGAGTTTTGTGAACCTAAATGAGCTCATCCATGCTTGCAGACAGGACTGCAGAAATTAAAGTTAGCTTTTCTGCTGGCAGCTGTTATAATGTATTTTATAGGTTCGTTTTACAGCACATTTGGAACGGCTTAGTCATCATAATTGAGTTTCTGTTATTTATTTCAGTGGTCGGAAGGCTATGTAAATAGCTGAAGTGAAGCTATATGCAGACAACAGCATGCTTTATTTATATCCGTGGTAAGGCTAATGTCTATGTTGAATGAGAAAACTGCATTGAAAGAGCACATTGTATATTCCATTATATATTATATAAGTGTTGGGTCCAGTGAGCTTCATTTTGCAGGTCTTGCCTCATGGTATATCCTGTTGCATTATTGCGAACGCTTTATCACTTATCAACATGGTGCCTCTGGGGAAAAGGTGAGCCCTCGCTAGTTGGTCGCTTTTGGCAACGCATCAGGACGCATCGCTAACCATCTTTACACACAGTGAGTTCCTCGCATTTTGCATTTGTTTTGTCAACAAGTCTCTTGCTCTCCTTTTCTTTTTGGGTTTGGGAAAACCTGAATTTTGCCCAAAATGTTCTGATTCTGTAGGGAACGCGCTTCTAAAAGGTGCTTCTAATAATGCTGTCGGCCATTCAGTGCAACACGCCTCACCTGCACCCCGCTGTATAGCAGTGGGAGATCGCATCAGAGCGTCAGGGCGAACATAAATCGGGAGCTTTTAATTACACACACACTGCGCAACCAAACCCAGCAGGTTTAGTCGTACAGTGGTAGGAGTAGGATGTGTAAACAATTGAAAAAATCGCATTAGCCCACGCCGGTCCTTTAAAGAGGCATCATTTACTGTATAGGTCCGAAGTGCTCAAGTCACGTTAAACCACGTGGGGAGGTGAGAGGTGACTGAGCAAGTATAGGAACAAGAACGACCATACTTTGCTAGAAGTCAGTGTCTATGGAATGGATTTAAAGCTGGTTAAAAAGTCAAAGTAGACAAAAGATACAGCAGACAAATTGCTGTGGATACGGAGGGAGGAACAGAGAATTTTGCTAATAATTAATTCTGGTTCTAGTCAACAGTAGACAGCTTATATCTCCCAAGTAGAAATGGCTAGAAGCTGCCAGAGGCTCAACTTACGATCTAGTTGGCATGACCCCTTTCTTTTGGGGTTATTTTATATACAGTTTCTAGTGGTTAATAAAAGTCCTTAAATTATTTCATCGCGCAAGTTTCTGGCGGTCTTAATTGCATTAAAAGTCTGAAAATATGGTAGGGATTTGCCGGTGGCATTTAAGATGCTTTTTTTTTAAAATAAGTTTATAAAAACAAATTTCATTAGATACATGTTATATTGCAACATAAGCGAGGAACTAAGCTCGCTGATCATGCTTCCTGATATGCCTCGAAAGGGTAAAGACATGGCGGAGAAAAAGTTAGAGGAATGAGAAAATGAAAAGTTAAAAAACAACAGTGGCTGGAAAACCAGGAATTTGGAAATTATGGCTGCAGCTCAAGTATTAATGCTGATGATTTGCTGTTAAAAAAAAGAAAGAATGCTAATGTGATATGGGTCGCTGTTAAGGTTTAGGAAAGCAGCTTCTCAGAGACCTTCCAAAGATTCAACTCCTGTGTTTGATTTCCAAAACATATACTTTGAAGTGTGTTCATATGGTGATGGAGGGATTGATTTGAAAAGTCGGGATTTCACACGCGACTTGGCTCGTTTGGTACACAGAAATAAAATAATGTCACCTGAGTCACTTCAGGGCAAAAGAGGGGTTTTAGACCCCCATTTGTTTGCTGAATCGTGTAGCTTCCTTTAGTTTTCCACCTCTACTCTTCCTTTGGGCCACAAAATACATATTAGCCTAGCTTCCCCAAAGTAACACCCTGGGCAATTTGGGTACACCCGCAGCCTCACCTAGAAGATTTCTGTCTTGGGTTTTTATAGCTTAAGCATTTCTTCTGTGAAATCAGCCACCGAGTTTCCTTCTGTGCAGGATTTCATGAAGTGGCTGCCAAATTAAGCCTTTAATCTACCCTTTAACTTTTGTAAATTTTATTTTAAATGTTTCTATCTTGTAACTTATAACTCTTGATTCGCTCCCCAAAACGGGTTTCCCTTCCCCGGATGCAGCTTCTTGAATAAATCAGTGCGTAGCCTTTGCTAATATCACATTGGCCAAAAATTTTGCTCTTGTTCCAGCATTCTGCCTCCCACCGTAATAAGACTTTGAATAATTTCGCTGTGGTGATTCTTGGAACTTGAATCTTGGACCAACACAAGGGAGAGTTCCCTGGAAAGATTTCAACGCCCCTGCTGTTACGCTGCAGCTCAATTCTATGCTACTCATGTGCTCAAAAGCAAAATTACGTAGTCCTTTTAGTGAAAAATCTACTGGTTAATTTTTCTCAACTCTGCTGTTTGTTTATTTGTCTCTGTAGGTTATCCTGCCATTTCGTGTTTTTGTCATGATATAAAAAAAAGAAAAGAAACTAAGCTAGCAGCAAAAAGACTTGCTCCCATAAGGCTTTGCTTCTCTCATTTTGAAACACTCAATAACCAAAAAAACTCCCCAAAAGACGGGTGAACCTGCATGGATGCATACAGACAGCAGTGTCATTCATCATTTTCTACAGAGCAATTACACTTCCACAAATATTATGTTTAGGCCTTATTTATGACCATAAGGGTGCGTTTGTCCTTAGTGGCTACTGTGTTTTTGTGTGTGGTTCAACAAGCCTGTTGTTTGTGGAAGCAGGGCTGGACTGCCATGGCAAAAAGAGGCAGTTAGGCATGTGCCTGTGCTCTGTGGGCAGTGGTTTGGCTCGCTTCCACATTCACAGATGGCCGGAGTCTCAGTGTCTTTTCTTTCTCCGGCTATCTTGTTCTGCTCACTTGCAAGCTCCCTCTCTTTCATTCTTCTCTACCCCCCACTCCTGCCTCCCCTTCCCTCGCAGATGAAGACATTTCCTCTTGTAAACAGTGGACAAAAGAGTTGGGTTGAAGACACAACTTGGTCTCAGAAGGATATCTCGCTCAGTGGCTGGGGAATTCTTACAATTAGGTTTAAGGAAAACAAAAACGTGGAAATCAATTGATTTGTTTTCCTCTTTTGATCCTTGTGGGCATCTGTTACATGTTTGATTCCTGTATTATTAGCTTATAAAGGGAGATATTTTTGCCTGGTCATAGTTAAAAATTGTGTTTTACCTTGTAGTTTTCCATTTGTTTTTTAAAGGAGTGGGTAAAAACAAGATGGCAACTTAATTATTAAATAGGTTTTTAAGGGGTGAGAGGCAGGATCAGCAGAGGGATGCACAAGTCATGTGGTTTTCATTGTTTATGAAATACAGATGCATTTGCTCAACTTGGCTTTGCTGCACACATTTTTACAGATACTGTGTTTCTAAATTAATCACAGCCATAGGATTGTTTCCAAATTGTAGCCCAAAACTTTCTCTTTTTTTATTTGGATTTAATGTGTCACACAAACTCAAAGTAGTAAATAGTGAAAAAGTTTGAGAAGTTTTTTCTTTTCTTAATTTTTCTCTTTATTTTTGATTTTTAAATGATAACAATGTTATTTATTCAGAGGTGATGTAGTTGAAGGGAATGAAGGTAATTTGATTTCATTTTATTCACTTACCATTCTGAAGTAATTTTAAAATTCATTTAAACAGCGCATTATTACGGATACACAGTGGCTTGCAGATATTCATAGAGCTTTTAATTTTCTTTCATGTTACAATAGATGCTGTTCTCTCAGTTAAACATGGAAGTGACAGCGTCATGCTGTGGAAATATTTTTTTCTTTAGCAGGGACAGGAACATGGCTGGTGGGAGAATGGGTGCAGCCAAACGTAGAGCATTTGTTAAAGGAAACAAGTTGGAGGGAGCAAAAGATTTAGGGCTAAGAGGAGCCACGACTCTGAACTCCTCAAGAACCGCTGTTCTGCAGTCCGTTACCGGTCACTAGCACAGCTTTGCAAAGTTCGCCTGCACGCTAGAAAGTCAGTTTAGCCATTTGATTCGGATTTTAATAGCAAGGGATGCAGGAAAATATTACAGGACATTCTGATTTTTTTTTTTTTAGATACGTTTTGATCAAGGCTGTTTGCGACTTGAAATGGCCTGGACAAATTTCAGACCTACATACAATCTAGAATATGTGACAAAACTGGGAAATTGATGTTCACCAATTATCTCTTTTTGAATGAGTTTTGAGTGGTTTCCCCCAAAAGCTTAGATGAGATATACTTAAAGGCTAGAGCTTCCACAATACAAGCTATACTTGCTGTCACTGCATCAAGACCGTGATCCTAGAAACCATGGATACAGTGAGAATAAATTGAAAAAATTAATCGGATTAATCGATTATTGAAATAATCGTCAACTAATTTAGTAATCAATTAATCGTTAACTGGAATATAGAGACTGTAAAAATTGCCTTTAGCTGACAGAGCAAACCACTTAGAGCAGGAATTATACCAAAGTTTTAAAAGAAAATATAGAAACATTTTGCATCTCTTATAAACGTTTTCATCTGTCCATATGCTCTGTACAGAAGAGGAAAGGTTTTAATTTCCCCTGCTTTAAATTTGGTGAAAAATCTTCTTGAAGGAGCGTTTGGCTATCCGATTAATCGATTAATTGAAAAAATAATCAACAGATTAATCGATTTGCAAAATAATTGTTAGTTGCCACCTTAATGCACCCGTTGCTTTACGGATTTGTACTCTCTAAAAATGTTTAACTATATGTTGATTCAAAATCCTCTTTGCAATATGAGTATTTGCTATATCATTACAAAGGATACAAAGCAGTATTTATTTTGGATAAACTTTGCTTGGACAACCTTACGCTCACTGCCTGTGCTCTTTTTTTTTTTTTTCC
>JAGKQL010000672.1:0-24568 GCA_018398635.1 Cyprinodon brontotheroides
CTTTTAAGCCCATTTTCTGTAGTGCGTGTCCAGGATGAAATCAATGAAGGGACACCGTGGTTTTGACAATTGCTCCTGTCTCTGCTTTTGGCTCATTTTAGAAATCACCCCTGGCTGCTTTTCTTTAGAATGGCTAGCATAGAGCATGTCCAATCATGTCCTCTACAGGAACGTTTTTAAAATATGCTTACTCACCGCGTGTCGCCACCGCTGTTCAATGACGCTCCAATGCTCAGCTCGATGAAGAAAACGTTCCTGGTAGTGTTTTATTTAGCATTTTGTAAATCCCATTTAGTTCTGTAGGAATAGTCATCATTCCGGGCTGCCACCGGAACGGAAATGGGGCCTGCTTACACTGAAGTTTTTCGTAGCACTTTCGCTTCACTCTGTGATCCGACGCCGCAGGTGCTAACGCCTCTGTTAAACACTTTAAAAACTCTTGAAAATGGAATACCTAAAGGTGGATTCTTGATTCTCGACGCCGGAGTACACAGAGTGAAGCTTAAAAGACTACAACTGTGTAAACAGGCCCCATTTCCGCTTTCCGTGGCAGCGGAATATTGACTATTCCTACAGAACTCAATGGGATTTACAAAATGCTAAATAAAAACACTACAGGAACGCTTTTTCTTCACGTAAACTTTTTTTGGAACGCCATTGAACAGCGCTGACGACACGGTGAGTAGTAGCATATTTTTAAAAAAAAAGAACGTTTAAGGTTGTTTTTAAGGACATTATCGGACATGCTCTATGCTAGCCATTCTAAAGCAGCCAGGGGTTGATCTCTAAATGAGCCAAAAAGCAGAGACAGGACCAATTGTCAAAATTTTTGGTGTCCTTCATTCGATTTCATCCTGGACACTACAGAAAATGGGCTTAAAGTGTAAAAACCGAACTTCTCCTTTAAGCTAACTTGCAGTGAAAACAGTTTTGTGTCCGATGCCCTCATGTTTTGTTGGTGGGAGATATCTGTTGGTAGCTGCATGTAGATCTGAGTACTGCCCGTCAAACCACAGGTATATGGTATTTTTTATGTTATTATTTTTTTTCTCCCAACGCCTACAGTTTGGTCCAATGGCTGAAACACAGCAGGAAGGAGTATTGTGAGTTATGCAAACACAGATTTGCTTTCACACCAAGTAAGTCCATCCATTAAAATGTTAACTCTCCTCATGTTTACCATTTTGGAACTGAGGATAGAGTCGACCGTAGATAGTAAACTATTTTTTTATTTCCACCTCAGTTTACTCTCCAGATATGCCGTCACGTCTGCCCATTCAGGACATCTGTGCTGGCCTGCTGACTAGTGTGGGTACAGCAATCCGCTACTGGTTCCATTATACGCTGGTTGCCTTCGCATGGCTCGGGGTGGTTCCTCTTACTGCATGTAAGTTTTATTCTGTCACAACCTATCTTATCCAAATTTCTTTCAGGAACTTTAGTAGCAAATTATTGAATTTTTCGTAAAGTATTTTTTGCTACCCAGAATTAATGAGCAACTTCATTGGAATGTAGAGTGTTAGCATTAGTGAATTGGTTGTCTGAGGCAGGCATTTTTTCCGAGAGCTTTGGATTTCTGTGAAATATAATTCTTAAATTACCAAAACCAGGCTGAGCTAAATTTGACCCAACAGAATTTCCCAGCACTGCTATAGTTCAATGTGCCAAAAGCAGTTTGTTTTTTTGTTTTTAGTGAGGCAGAAGTATTGTGTCAAGGTGTTTTAGACTACTCCCACTCTACCTGGAACACAAACAATCAGCAGAGTCCTGCGTTATGTCCTACAAAGGACAACACAATTCAGAACAGGGTTTAGCTCACAGCTAACAGCCAAAGCACTGGTTGTGACATAAAATCAGCGCAAGACTGCAACTTAAAAAAAATATCGTGGTAACCATTCAGTTTCTGGTTATAAGTAAAGTAAACTTTAACTGATAAAGCCTTTAGCTTCTGACACTTTAGATAATCATGTCAGAAGACGTTTAACATTTTGCATCGCTACAAGCATCCCATTCATTTATGGTTTGGTCCTCCCCCCTCTTATTCTCTGATTAACTTTAGTGCATGAAGACCGGATTGGGAACAGCATGGGAATTGACGTTTCTGGATTCAGTTGCTGTCCAAATAAAAGCCATAGACTGTCTGGGGAAGGTCCTCATTGTTTGTTTGTGTTCGTGTCACATATGAACAATGGGGCCCCCTTACTATAACAAATGAACCCTTACTGCTGTGGATCTAAATGACAAACCATTCATACATAGAAGAGTTGGAACAACAGTTCAGTTTTTGAGCACCGTAATTAAAAACATAACTTTATCTTAAAGGAGTTTCTTACAAGGTTTTTAACTTTCAATAGCAGTACCTTTCTTTCTGGATGAGCAGCAATTTGGAACTGAGATGGCTCCATTTTCTTCTTTTTTTTTTTTTTTTTTTTACACAGTTTGTCTCTTGTTTTAGCACCAGTAAAGCATTGGAACTAGCTTTGCTCTGCGAGGGACAAGCTAGTTCTCAGCTAGTTCTCAGTTTGTCCTGCATAGCTTACTGATTCTTAACTAGAGAGGTACAGATTTTGGAGGCTAATTAATGCCTCTATCTCAGCAATAGGCTAACGAATTAGCTGCCCTTTATTTTTCGCTGAAATATGCATTTTTTCTTGAACCGGCATCAGCTGATTCATTCATGAGTTAGCCGTTTCATCCTTTGAGGTCACTTGAGTGTATTGTTGCTCCTTCCATTTACTATCCATCGCTAAGGTTTTGTTTATTTTATTTTTTTCTTCACGTCACACTCTAGTGTGACTCTAGATGTACCTCAGTTTAATAATGATAATAGACATACTGGCCCTCTTTATTTTCCCCTTCTTTTTCTAGCAAAATTCAGATCGGAGAAGGCGATGGTCCATTAGGAAAGATTAGAATGTAGTAGTTGGTTTATATAATGTAAATGGTCTCATTTGATAGTTTTAAGACTATTTAGTATAAATGTTGTTATAGGTTTTAGAAGTCTTGCTTAATATTCTGGTGTCTTTCTACAGGTCGTATCTACAAGTGTCTTTTTACAGGCTCTGTGAGCTCTCTTTTGACACTGCCATTGGACATGCTCTCTACGTAAGCAACACCAACGTTCCCTTTAGTTGTTTTGTCATTGGAGCTTGAATTTTATTAACCTTCTAACTGTTCAGTTGCTGTTTGTTTAACATTTTCCTGTTGTGTTCATGCAGAGACAACCTCCTTGCGGACTGTCTGCAGGGCTGTTTTGTTGTCACCTGCACTCTTTGTGCCTTCATCAGTCTGGTGTGGCTTAGAGAGCAGATTGTTCACGGTGGCGCCCCCCAGTGGTTGGAGCAGAACCAGCCACCACCACCTAACCTTGCTGGACAAGCCAATGAGGTACACAGTTCGATTATCCTTTTTACAAAATTCAAATATGAGTTAACCACTGTCGCCATGCTCCAACATAAACAATCAATGATTATATTTATTCCAATTTTTTTATGCTGTAGTAAACACATTCGATCTGTCTGTTACCATGAAGTCAGCATAAAATAAACCTGCCACAATACAATCATTCACTTCACCATCAGGGTCAAGCTCCAGGTCAGGGAGCAGCTGATGAGGTCCCTGCAGCCCAGCCTGCTCCTGCTGATCCTCCAGCTCAGAATGAGGCAGAGCCCGAACCCCCCGATGCCCCCCCAGACCAGGCTGATGACCCTGAGCTGGAAGAAGAGGGTGCACCCGCTGAAGATGCAGATGCCAATAATGGAGCACAAGGTTTCCTTATGATTTACTTTAGCATTGACTTCAAAGCCAGACTACTTGTAAATCATATGTAAATTTCAACGTGTTAAAATGTTTCTGTACACATTATACTAAAGTCTCGCCCTGCATCGATTGGGTTTTAACTGGAAATCCAAAGGAAATCTGTAGTTTACTCTTCTGCGAAACAAAGTCGTAGATTTTGCTGTCAGGTATATATTTATATTAAAAGTCTAGAGCGTAAACCTTTCTCCCACTGATTCACATTATTGATAAGTTATTCCCATGGCCAATGTTTGCTGAAGATCTAACATTGATTTGCTGGTTGAGTAGCATACTCCACATTTTGAAATGTGTACCATGAATAACTGGATATTAGTTTTTCACTTGCTTAAGATATGGATTATGTTTACAAAAATAATATTTTATAGCTGATATGTTTTCCCAGGATAGATTAGTTGTTTTTCAGATCTGTAGGAAGACATCCAGATATTTGAACCATCAAAAAATATTTTTTGTTTTTGTTTATTTCGGAGCATAAATATTAAATCTAGTAAAGTCAACATTTCACATTTATGTCTTAGTTCCTTTCAAGATTTGTTTTTACTTGTTACTCAGTAACAAAGAGGTTGTCTTTGCTACATTTTATTGTATTTTCTTGCTTTAGACGACATGAATTGGAATGCGCTGGAGTGGGATAGAGCAGCTGAGGAACTCACATGGGAAAGGGTAACTACATAAGATGTGTTATTCTATCTATAAAGCCCACCTGTAATATAATGCATTGTCTGGATAAAGGCCATATGTTATAGCTAGGTGCATAATTGAATGACTTTCTTTTACCATTTAGATGCTTGGTCTGGATGGTTCACTTGTGTTTCTGGTAAGTTGATTTATATAACCCTTATAACATATATGTTCTCCTTTTATCATTTAATTAATTACTAAGTATAAGGCACCACAAAGCCTCTAATTACTGCTTGACATTACTGACATTTGTTGTCTTTGTTTTAAAAGGAGCATGTGTTTTGGGTGGTGTCTCTGAACACACTCTTCATTCTGGTCTTTGGTGAGTAAACTAACTTTTGCTTATATTATTTTAAGCTGCAAACATAATCATGTTGATCTTGTATATTTTTTAACACAAAATTTACAGTTTTGCCCGTCTCTTCCCCCACAGCATTTTGTCCCTACCACATTGGACACTTCTCTGTTGTTGGTTTGGGCTTTGAGGAATATGTAAGTGGGTCCTACTTTATTGTTACGGTTATGTAAGATTCCTGCTATAATTAGTTAACTTTATGCTTTAGGTCCAAGCATCTCACTTTGAAGGGCTCATCACAACCATTGTAGGCTACATCCTGCTGGCCATGACACTCATCCTTTGTCATGTATCCTTTTTGCTCACATGATGAACTCTTTTGTATCATAAAAAAAATTCTGATGTTCTAAATAAATTCTGGTTTATAGATTTTGTCCACGTTCTCTTAAAGTATAAGTGAAAGATGTCTCAGACTTATTGTTTTGCTGCTAAGACACTATGTGTGCACCATTGATCCTTAATGGGTATTTTAGGGCCTTGCTGCTTTGGTCAGGTTCCAACGCTCTCGCCGTCTGTTGGGAGTCTGTTACATTGTCGTCAAGGTAACCTCTCCATGTGCATTCCTGCTTTGTTGTTTTTCTTGTAAAAGGGAGAGTCTCTCCTTTTGTGTTTTCGACGTAAATTCATTCCCAAATCTCATTTTATTAATTATGAACATAGAATAGAAACAAGATAACAGTGACTTTTTTTGAAGGTTTTAGTTTTGGTATTCCTAATTTCCAGCCCTTAAAAGTCTAGGATTTAGATCTTTTTACATAAAAAAAAAAAATGGAAGGTGAATAATCTGAAGCAATCACCCATTCAAGTCGCCACAACCTCACCCATGTAGAGGAACTGCTGCTAAGCGAATAGCTCAATGCAATCAAGACCTTTTCTTTTGATAATCTTTTACCTTTGGTCATTAGCTACGTAATAAACCCTACTCTTTTTTTTTTAATTATAACTGGGATTGGACTCACACTTTCGTATTATTAAGAATGTAGATGAATGAAATCAACTTGTTCTTTTGCAGGTGTCTTTGCTGGTTGTTGTGGAGATTGGAGTTTTTCCGTTGATCTGCGGCTGGTGGCTTGACATCTGCTCCTTAGTAAGACGACTGCTTGACCCCATTTAGAGTGTTTACTTCCCACGTTACTTCCTGACATTTTGGTTTACTTTAGAGGACACATTCATTTGAAATAAAGATTTTGTTTTATTTTTTATTAAATTTTTTTGCCTGTCATAGGTGTTATAAGTCCTAAGTAAATTCTTACTAACTGTAAATATTGGTTATATCCATCTTTGTGATCAAAATGTTTATTTACATAGAAAATCTTTTTGCATTCACTATTGCATTAAAAATGTGTTATTAGACCCAGCCTTTTACTTGATGTTATTCTTATTATTTTTTTATTTATTTATTTTTTGTATGATGCTGTCTTTGCCTGCAGGAAATGTTTGATGCTTCACTCAAAGACAGAGAAGTGAGTTTCAAGTCAGCGCCTGGCACCACCATGTTCCTTCACTGGCTTGTGGGGATGGTGTATGTGTTCTACTTTGCATCCTTCATTCTCCTTCTCAGAGAGGTAAAATCTAGTGTGTCTTGGTGTTCCTCAGGTTCGAATTTGCATTAAAAAGATGTTGATCAAACTCTGTCTTCATTAGGTGCTGAGACCTGGAGTGCTTTGGTTTTTAAGAAACCTCAATGACCCCGACTTTAACCCAGTTCAGGAGATGATTCATTTACCCATCTACAGACACCTGCGGCGGTTCATCCTGTCTGTGGTGGTCTTTGGCTCTATTGTGTTGCTTATGTTGTGGCTCCCGATCAGACTGATAAAAGTGCTGATGCCTACTTTCCTCCCCTACAACGTGATGCTCTACAGGTAACTAACAAAGCAATATTTTGAGTCATATTTAACAGAACTGCAACAGTTCTGTTGAAGGTGTGGGGGAAAGAAAAAACAACATCCTGCATGCACAGCGTCCAGTGAACCAAAAAAGAAATACTGAGAGTACAGTTAGCAAGGGGCTGGTCAAAAACATTATCTACTGTGATTTATCAGTATGTGTCTGTGTGTTTTAGAAATTTGACTATGTGTGGGGAGGAAAGGACTACAGTGATTTTCTGTCTTCTCCTTCAGTGATGCCCCTGTCAGTGAGCTGTCTTTGGAGCTGTTATTGCTCCAGGTCGTCCTTCCTGCCCTGTTAGAACAAGGACACACTCGCCAGTGGCTAAAAGGTCTGGTTAGAGCCTGGACAGTCAGCGCCGGCTATTTACTGTAAGTTGAGTCCTGAGCAGCTTTTACGGCTAATGTGTTTCCACTTTTTGATCATCCCACATTAATCTTTGTGCATAGTGCCTTGCTTTAGCATTCACACCCTTTGAACTTTTCAAGTAGCGTTACAACTACAAATAACAATGTTCTCTATAGCTATTTGAATTACAAAGTAGTTAATAGTTTTTACATTTTTTTCCCCCAAATTAATCGGAATGAACCTCTGTATAAATAGAGCTGGTCTATGGAGTTCTGAAGTTTGTTAAACATTAGTTAATAAACAAGATCATTAAAGGCCATTGTTCATCCCAGTAGTTAAAAGATATTGCTGTAATTAAAGCAGGTTTACATTAGGAAACCGTACCCCAAGCTTTGAACATCTCCACTGATGTTTGTTTATCTTCAGTAAAGGAAAGGGCATGGTGGTTAAAAACCTGGCTGGTAAGGAGAGTATTAATCAGGAAGCATCTAATGATAAACCTGGAGTCTTTTGTGTTGTCCACAAATAAGGCCTTTATGGAAGACTGTCAAGAAAGCTGTAAGAATTCATGAAAGCACTTCAAGGTGTTACCTAGACGCCTTTTTTGCAATCTTAAAGGTGTTGTGTAAGAATAAACAAAGATGGCAAGTGTGGTTGAAGTAAACCCTTCACTGTTACATCTCCCTACCTACCAAGTAAGCTAAGTCACAGCCTTGTACTGGCTGACTTCTGCAAAGATAAACTAACAGCGTGGCTCAATAGTGTGATACAGCGTTTACAGATCTGTGTAGCCAGCCAATGTGAGGCACAAACACACAACAACAAAATGAGCCTCTGACTCATTATTTCTCCCCTTTAACACACATCAGAGGAGTCATACTTGAATTATCAACTCAATTTTGTTTCTGTCACTTAAACTTCCTAATAAATACTTTAATTACAGTTCTACCATAAAATAGATCAGGGTATGTCAGTACTTTTGTAGGGTGTTGTGTTTTTCTTTTCAGTTGCTGAGCAGCCTCTCTTCCTTGTCTGCAGAGATCTCCATTCTTACCTTCTCGGTGAGCAGGAGGACAACGATGCCAACCAGCCTGCAAACAACAACAACAATAACAACCCTCCCAACGGTCCTCAAAATAACAACAATAACCCAGCCCCAGCTGTTGGGGAGGGACTGCATGCAGCACATCAGGCCATCCTGCAGCAAGGGGGACCAGTGGGTTTCCAGCCCTACCACCGACCCCTCCGCTTCCCGTTTAGGGTGAGACAGTCCTTTCTTTCTTTTTTTAATCTGTACCAAAATAATTATCTTTGGTACAGATTTGTGGATGGCAGCGAGCACAAAGATGATCCACGGAAAACCCAACCCTATTTGAAATTCTCTTAAACATTATTAATGTATATGATACCAGAACAAAACATTTAAAGTTTTTTTTTTTTTGCATTTTTCCACCTTGCAACACGGAAAGAAATTAAGTTTGTCTAAAGACATTTATACAGTTAAGTGCATTGTTGTACTGAGCAAAGTTTGATGATGATCTATGCCCTTTGTTCTCTAGATTGTTCTCCTGATTATATTCATGTGCATCACTCTCCTATTGGCCAGTCTGGTGTGCTTAACTCTACCAGGTAAGGATCGATGTCATACAGCTAAACTAACAGACAATTTACTACCCAGATGAACCCCACCCAAACCATAATGAAAGCTCTGTCTCCTTATATAGACACATGATTACACGTCTTTCCTCAGCTATTATAAGTGATGAAAGTATTTTTTTTCTCCACTAACACCACTGTATAGTTGGGTGTGATGTGAATAAGTGCTCTGCCATGTGTGTTTTTCAGTATTTACGGGGCGCTGGCTGATGTCCTTTTGGACAGGAAACTCTAAAATCCATGAGCTGTACACAGCAGCCTGTGGGCTGTACGTCTGCTGGCTCTCAGTGCGTGGAGTCACTGTGTTGCTGGCGTGGATGCCACAGGGGCGTATTGTGATCATGCACAAAGTGCAGGAATGGACATTCATGGTGAGCGGCAGATTCTAAAGCCAAGTTTGAAAAAATATAAATTACTTGTGGGACATGATTGAAATGTTTAGTTAACTACAGGGTCTGCAAACATATTTTTAAGGTATAGAGAACGATCTTTTATTACCGGATGGATCATTAAAATATGTGGTCCTCCTAATTGTTAATCATTCTGGTGAAATGTTTACATAAAGGTGGTCCTTCGTGCTCGTCCCGTTTGCTATCTTTTTCTGCGCATGTGCACTTTCAGCTGTATATGTGTGGTGAGCTACGGTTTCAGTCAGTCATTGAAGCTCACATTTCTCACCATGGTTCTTTGAAAATGGCCCACGGTAGTAAGTGAAAGTTTCTATGAGGTGTGTGAGAAGAAAAGAAAGGCCTCAGAAGAGGCATTTATATCTCAGAATCCTTTGCGCAGAGAGCTTTCCTCACAAAGCATTATGGGCCTTCCGACAGCGCCGACTAATGACAGAGATGACGCAGGCACCGCACGGAGGAGGAGGAGTTACGTGACCAACAGAGCAAAAGACAGTTATCTGTCCAAATGGTCAGTTAACTGAGTTTGCTATAAAGTCCACTATATAGTCCCCGCTGTGTGTTGACGCAGTAAGATCACACAAGCTATGAGAACAGCACATTTTAAACAGGAAGTGCACGAGGAGAAATGGGCTCGTGCAAGCACTTTCGCGCGCTTTTTTTTTTTTAAGTGGAGAGGGCGTGTCTTTCAAAATATCATCCAGAATACCTTTAATTGAAAACCATATATTGACAAAATAAACCAACCTTTTCAAATACAAAAAAAACTTTTTTCCTAAAACATCAAAAGATGAAAAAAAAATCTGAATCTTATTTGGAGAAAGCTTTCAAAATGTCCACTAAAATGTCTAATTGGTCCTTCTCTTTTTTTGTTCAAGCTTCTTATCAAAGAACATTGGGCTCACAGGTTGTTTTTTTTTTTGTGTAGATCCTGAAGACCCTGGTTGTGGCTTTGCTGGTCGCTGGAGTCATCCCACTGTTACTGGGGCTGCTGTTTGAACTGGTTATAGTGGTCCCACTTAGAGTTCCTCTGGACCAAACACCTCTGTTTTATCCTTGGCAGGTAGGATTATATTTGCATGTGGAAAGATCAGGTCCATTTTTTATTTTATATAGACTTTTAGAAGTTCTTACATTTTCATTCATTGATGCCACTTTCAGGATTGGGCTCTTGGAGTGCTCCATGCCAAAATCATTGCAGCCATCACCCTCATGGGCCCACAGTGGTGGCTTAAGGCTGTTATTGAGCAGGTAGGGGAATAAAAAAATGTCAGCGTTTGGACTAATGTGTTACAGTAACTATGGTACCTATCCACTATGTAACCTGTAACCAATATGTTTTTAAAAGTCAGTAATGTCAATTACTATGCTTTAAACAGGTGTGTTATTCGGTACTTGCAGTGTATAAATAAGAACTAGTTTCCTGGTTTAAGTGCACATATCAGCAACGTGCATGTATGTTACACACATTTGTTTTATCACTTTGAGTAGTTCATCTGCTTACTAGATGCACCTTAAGCTTTTATCATACTTTACAATATATCAATGACTTTGCAAAAAAATTTTTTTTATTTCCTGCAGTTAATAGACTAAACTGAAATAAAACGGACTGTAGGTGTTTAATCTTTATGTGCAAAGCTCTGAGATGACTTTTGTTCTTTTTTGGATGACTTTAAACTTTTACCTGTTGGCTCTTCTCTCTGTAGGTTTATGCTAATGGAATTCGCAACATTGATCTTCACTTCATTATCAGAAAACTGGCAGCTCCTGTCATCTCAGTGCTGCTGTTGTCCCTGTGTGTGCCGTACGTGATAGCTGCTGGGGTGGTGCCTGCTGTAGGTCAGTGTTAGAAATGCTTTTATTTTTTAATTTGCCTTATAATATTGCAAACAAACATCAGAAAATCCAGCTTAGACCAGTTTGAATTTAATAGTGTCCATACTTTTAAGTTGTCAAAGTAGTGAGATGATCCTAATGTGCATCTAAACTGAATTCCCCCTGAGAGAAGATTTTATTAGTCTGACTGCGGGGGAAGGCTAGTTCATTAAAGCAGCTTAGAAAACACAAAATAAATGAAAGGAAGTCAGCACAGAATAAGCCATAGAAAATACAAAGAATAAGAAAACCAGTGTGATGAAAATATAAAAAGATGGGTATAAGCTGCAAACTTTAGGCTTCTGGAATGATTTCAACCTCAGGCAGATTAACAGCTTGTGGACTTTGACTGAAAGCAGGACTGATGGTAGAAAGCAAAATGATTTAAATTCGTTTTTCCATCTCTGAAATGAAAACTAGAAAGTTGCCCTGTCAGACTTATGTCAAGAGCTTTACAGCTACAGAAAGTGTTTGATTTTACTGCAGTGTGCTAATCTACACTTACCCAAATATTGGTGTATGTTTAAACATTAGGAAATATGCATAATTTTAAGACTGTTTGGATAATAAAAAAGTTGTCTAACTTGAAACTAGGGCATCCAATATTTCCAATATTTATGTATGCAAACTTAAACCGATAAAGGTGTTCTTTACCATAAAACTTTCTCTGAAAGTAATTTTATTTCAGTCAGATTATTTCAAATTTCCATACACACAAATAATGATGCCTGCATTAAAATGTTAAGTGAATAAAAGTGAAGAATATTGCTGTTGTTGCAGGAGTTACCCCTGAAATGGAGATCCTGATGCAGAGGAGAATCTACCCATTCCTATTGATGGTGGTATCCCTCATCGGCATCCTGTCTTTCCAGATCAGACAGTTTAAACGACTCTATGAACACATCAAGAATGACAAGTATGCATGTTTTTTTTTTTCTTTTTTCTTTTATTGTTTTGTTTTTTGTCATATTCTGTTCATAAGCTAAACTACACTTCTTGTTGCAAAGATTTAAGTTTGCTTTGGCTTCATTTTGGGAAGTAATTTTTGTATCTTTGTATAAAGAATTACTGTCATTATCCAAATGTTTAAGCTAATGCTTAAGCAAATCCTATATGTTGTTAAAAAAAAGGCTTAATTTCAGTCCATATCTGACCCTTATTCTTCCCACACAGGTACCTGGTTGGTCAGAGGCTTGTCAACTATGAACGGAAATCCAGCAGAGCGAACTCAATCCCAACCTCCAATCCCGTCGTTGAATAACATCTTTGAGTTTTAATGTGTGCCACATTTTTCCCACCCATTTTTTGACCCTCTACCCTAAGGGGCAACAGAGGAGGGTCTAAACATCATGTATTTGTCATTCACGCCTTGCTCTGTGAAGCGCTGCCTCAGAATTGTACATGTGTAAATACTTTGAAAGCAGATTTTCTCGTGTGAAAAAGGATATTTGTGGATTAATGCAATGATCATTGTACATCTTAAAACCTGTATGTATAATTTATTAAATCAAAGTGACAGTTTATCTTTTCGGTTGCATGTTTTCAACAACAGAGTGAGTGTGGTTGTTTAAAAAAGGGAGTCTTGTTGAAATTAGGAGGCAAAGTTGTAATACTAATAATTGTTGAATTAAAAGTATGAATCTAGTTATTTTGAATGGAGTAAAAATCAGTAGCCAGTTTTCCCCCCTTGATAGGTTAATTACTAAAAAAAATGAATGTATGTTTTTACATAATTTTGAAATCCTTTTAAAGAACTTTCTTTTTTTTCTAAAAACAATTCAATTTCAGTTTGGTTTATTTATATAGAAATGTCAAATCAAGGCACTTTACAGTTCACCAGATCATAGTCAAATTCATTCAAAGTTTTCAATCCAAGGAAAACAACTCATTGACTTGGATGCAATTCCTCACACTAAGCATGCTTGTAGTGACAGTGGAGAGGAAAACCTCCAGCAGAACCAGGCTCAGTGTGAGCGGCCATTTGCCGAGATTGCTTTAAATTATAGCCAATTCAAATCTGCTGCTTTTAAGACAAAATGAAAATTTCAGACAACCTCAAAGAAAATAAACGGTTAAGGAGCATCTATATATGTATTTTTTTTTTCCTTCATATTATTTATAATGATATATTGGAGATAAATCAGTACATAACTGGGGGTGGAGTGATTGTGTCATCCTTTGGTATTAGAGGAGATGGAAGTATTATCCCAAAGTGTTCTTCCAGAACTGTTGGGATCTCTTCATCTTCAAGCTCTCTGGTGGTTTCCGTCACGCCTCCAGTCGCTTCTGATGGAAACCTGCTGATTTTCAGCCTGCGGCCGATGTAGGTCACCCTCCCTTCCGGTTTCAACACCGTGCAGAGCGACTTGCAGAAGAAGATGGAGCTCGGAGAGCTCTGGTGATAAAGGCACATCTCGGTGAAATCCCCCAGAAGCCGAGACTCCAGGGTGAACTTATAGATCTCCGACCAGTCGCCATGTTCCCCTCTGTTTTCCTCCTCCTGCCACTCTAGAAAGAGCGTTTCTCTGTCCCTTCTGAGCCGGTAAACTCTGTGTCCCTGCTCCTGAGGTCCACATGTCTCTATAGACAGCGGGACACTGAAACCAGGAACACCGAAACCGACGTCACACAGCCAGCGTTTCCCTTCCAGGGTGACCATTAAGATCAGGTGGTCAAACGGGGGGCCGTAGCGGCCGGTGATGGAGTTCTTCACCTGGCCTGCGAGCACCGTGACCTGGAAACCCAGCTGGCTCAGGAGCCAGTAGAACAGAGAGTTATTCTCGAAGCAGAATCCACCTCTACGCTGCTTCACGATCTTGTCATAGAGGATCGGGAGGTCCAGTTGGACCCGTCCGCCGCTGTGAACCGTCAGGTCTTCAAATGGCACCGAGAGCAGGTGGCATCTGTGGACGGAGCGAAGCAGCTCCAGGCTGGGGACATCTGAAGGCCCTGTAAACCCGATCCGCGACAAATACCGATCCACTTCCATTTTAAAGGAAGACGGTTTTTTTTCGTTCCGGTCCCACTCTGCTTTACTTTCACTTTTATTTGCTTTGAAAATAGAAAACTGGGATCAAAGATCAAACCGGATAGATTGCTTTCGGCTGGAAAGAGTTGGTGAACGAGGTCAAAGTACACAGAAAATGCTTGAAAGAGTAAGGAAAAAACTCCAGGGGCGGAGCTAGATGGGGGGCCAGGGGTGGCTATGGCCCCCCTTATACATGGCAACCCCTGGGGTCGGACTGGGAACGATTTTCGGCCTGTCACTGCCCAATCCATCCCGCGAATGTGCGAATAGATAATGTTATTATGGTACCAAAACTACTAATTTCTATCCTTAACTCACTAAAGAATACCGTATTTTCACGACCATAAGGCGCACCGGACTAAAAGGCGCACTCTCAGTTATATGTGTGCCATTTCTGTATTTAACACACACATAAAGGCGCCACTGGGACTATAGAGGCGTGCATTTTTTTATATACAGGTACATGTCCTCTCAGGTGGATTTTCTCACTTAAAAACATATTAAAACTACTTTATTCCACTGATCACAGCAAATAAAGCTGCAAGGGTGTATTTATTACAAAGTATTATTAAAACCTGGGAACCTGCGTGAGAGACACATACGCTGATGACACAGGGCTGTGATTACTCCTCTGATACAGTTTATTGGCGCATAAATTAACTTAAAAATAGGCAGGATAATAATCTGGATGAACTGACTGCAATGATTAAATTTTTCAGGTGGACTTTCTCACTTAAAAAGATTTAAATTATTTAGATGAAAAAACACCTGCTGAGGTGAGCCCGATCTTTGCGGCCCAGAGGCTGGTGTTGAATTAAGTTTTCAGGTAGAAAAATAGAGCTGGAGCAAAACTGAGTATGATTGTGCTTTTATTCATGTATTTATTACAGAGTATTAATCAAACCCATCAAAGTCATCATCCTCTGTTTCTGAATTAAACAGCTGCGCTAAATCCGACATGCCAGTTTCCCCTTCTTCTTAGTTTATTGACGCATAAATTAACTTAAAACATAGGCGGGATAATAATCTGAATGAACGGCTTTAATGATTAAATTTTCGATTGGACTTTCTCACTTAAAAAGATTTAGATTATTTAGATGAAAAAACACCTGCTGAGGTGAGCCTGATGCGCTGCGGCCCAGAGGCTGCTGTTGAATTAAGTTTTTCAGGTAGAAAAATAGAGCGGGGAGCAAAATTATGAGTATGATTGTGCTTTTATTCAAGTATTTCTTACAGAGTATTAATCAAACCCCTCAAAGTCCTCATCTCTGTTTCTGAATTAAACAGCTGCGCTAAATCCGACATGCCAGTTTCCCCTTCTCGCTGTCAGTCACTTTCCGTGCAGCGCAGCTCCTCAGAAATAATGCCTGCTTTTGCGAAAGCGCGAACAACAGAGCCAGCAGACACAGTCCATCTACAATCCATCCGCCAAACGGTGGCGTAACTTGCCCGGCGCTGCCTTCCATTTATCATGAAACTGTGGTCTCAGTCTGTCATCCATCACTCCCACGCCGCTCGCAGCCTTACTGTGAGCGGCCGCTTCACACCGATGTCGGCGGTTGAAGTTCCTTTGTCGAACCCGGGATAGCGGCTGAGCACAGCGTTTATTTGATTCACCTTTTTTTCACATGGGCTGTGAGATGGGCGCGCTTAGCGATGGTGATGCGTGGAAAAACCACCTAGTCTTCTCACATACACCTGCCTCAGCCACGCATCCATCCAGCCTTTTCATTTCGCGTTAATATCATCAGAGGCTGTCTGTCTAAGCGCTGCCAGCTCCCAGATCAGCTTCTCTGATTGGTTGATGCGGCGGCGTCCAGCAGCAAAACTTCAATTTTTCCATCTGAGCTGCAGCAGCGCTTAAGCGGCTCCGGCGTGCTGCGCAAAGCGGCAGGCTGCGGGGACCTTTTGCTGTGCCTACCTGCACGGCGCGTCAACCATTGACTTTGCATGTAAACTTCGGCTGCTTCTGCTGCACCTGCTGGGTCGGTTCACACTGATGTCGGCGGTTGAACAGCGAGCACAGCGTTAATTTGTTTCCCCATGTTTTCACATCAGTGAGATGGGCACGCATGGAGTTACATATTAACAGCGATGGTGAGGTGGAAAAAAACACCTGGTCTCCTCACATTCAGCCACTCTTTCATCATCTCCTCAATAGAGGTGGTCTCAAAAAGTCGCCGGATTACAACACACATAGAGAAGCACACCGCACCATAGGGAGGCGCACCGCACATTTTGAGGAAAAAAAGGCGTTTAAGTTAAGCCTTATAGTGTCGTGAAAATACGGTACTACAAAGCCCCCTGGGTGTCGAGGTAAAAAAAGAAATGGCGTGCGTGCCCGCGGAGTTAGTGCTACTTGGTCCCCAATGTAATTTCCCATTGAGAACCTACTAGCACTAAGTTGCTAACTAGTTAGGAAGATGCTTCTGACAAATTGACCACAACCAAACTTGCTTGAGAACCCCATTATAAATTATTTTTTATAATTGCCATTGACTGTTAAAGTTTAACTTTTAACTTAGGTATCATTCGTTTAAGTTAGTAGCCCACTTGTTTTATTTTCTTTTTAGTTTTTTTTTTATCTTTACTCTAATTTTGTTTTGTTTGTTTTTTTACTGTTTGCAATGCAAAGCACTTTGAATTGTGTCTTTTATCCAAATAAAAAAATACATTACAAAAAATACAATACAAAAAAAAAACACTTTAAAAAAAATCTTATTTAAATTTTATTCTAAATAACTTTTTTTACTTAAACCTAACCGTTTTTTACTTTTATTTATTTTATTTAAACCTAACCTCCTTCTGCGCGGGTACGTACAGTGACGTCATCACGGCCAACACTCCCTGTTCCCCCAGTAGCAGAGGGAGAAAGATGGCGCCCACACACGTACTGAGATGCTGTCAACGGGGTTTAGCCTGGATCCCTGTGATTTTTATCGCCCTTGTCGTCTGTTGGTCCTACTACGCTTTCGTGGTGGAGCTTTGTGTGTGTAAGTGTGCGCCTCGCTGCTTCCCGTCGCGTCTTTAAAGGCTTCAGACGGACATGTTTTCATTGTTGTGTCCACTCAAACACCCAGCTGCTGTTGCTGCTGCTGTGGCTGCCATCAGGAAGTGAATGGACTGCAGCTCAACAATGGTGCTGCCAGCCAACCCGGCCGGCCGTTTGCTGACATTTAGTCGATTTGAGCTCATTTTGTTTTGTTATTTTCTTTCCGCTGGAATGTGTTTTCCCTGAAGAATAAGCCTGACTCAGCTGCTTGTCTTGTATTTCTGGTTTTCTCTTCAATTTTAACAGACAGTTAAACCAACATTTTTCCATGCCGGCACCTTAACAGTCAGCATAAAGCCTGGAAAATATTTGCTTTGAGTTATGATGCATTTTAATTATAGTTTTGGTTTAAATAATGTTTGCTCAAGGCGCACTTGTTGGTTTATTTTAACTTACATGGTTAAAATGCTGTATAAGCAGATTTTTATTAAAAATATTTGAAGTATATTTTTAAAAAGCCAGCCTGAAGCTCTGATCCTATCTGTAATTTTACCGTATTACACAAAGAGGCAGTATATTTCCATTTGATCCTCGCCCTCCAGCAAAGAGATTCAGCTGATTTTAACTTGATTTGCTGTTTTTGATGATCATCAGGTCAAAAGCTGAAAAGCCATGTCTTTCTACCATTAATCAGATCTGAGCCATTTAAATGTTAATTTCTTGAATTGTTTAATACAATGCAGTGCTCTTTTTGATGTTTTTTTTAAAGTGTGATAAGGGTAATAACCTTTGATATATCAATCTCAATGTGAAAAATGAAAAAAAAAAATCACTTTAAACAAAATTAATGGAAAAACTAAGTGGATCAGGACTTTGACAACAATAATTATATTTAAAAAAAAATCTGTGGTTGGACATTCAGTAATAAAACAGATTTTTTTTTCTTAAAGGCATATTAATACACATCTGGTTTTCCACCTGTTTATTTTCCACGTGATTTCCCTGCTTTCCATGTTACATGACATCTTTGTGTTTAAGTACAAACAGCAGCACTGAGATTCCTATTTAGAGTCTTTAGTTATTTTCTTTTTTTTTGTCTGTTGAACATGTTTTTATCCTCTCAGCATTGAGAGAATAATAAAAACCTTCACATATTGGGGGAAATGTCGCTTTGCATTTAACAAAAAAATTGAAAGCAGTCATTGAATTGCTAACAAATCTGTCTGGACTTGAAGTTTTCTAGAATTGAACTGCTGTGATATGAATAAATTGGAGCAGGTGATTTGTGTGGTGAAGAAGAATTAATGGAAACGTATTGGTTTGCCAGCTTTGAAATTAGTCAAACTGCCTCGCCAAGGTTCACAAACACCTTTTTGACCAGAGCTCCCTGTATCATATGTTTGCTGCGTCGCATATTTGCCTTCAACTTACCGACTTCCTGGGAGGCTCTCAGAGTAATGCTCTTCTTGCCCAGTTTGTCAGTTTATGTAAGCAGACATGCCGTACTCCTGCCAAGCTTTTGCACGGTGGACTGAAAAGTGCTTTAATAAACTCAGCTTCAGACGTATCCATAACTCTCTGACCTGTCTGATGCGTCATTCCGTCTGAATCAGGTTTTATTTAGCAGTTTCAGACTGTGCTGAGCACGGATTCTCAAAAGATTTCTGAATATGTTAAAATCTTTTTATCTGCTACTCTGTAATGAATAGCACTTAGCGTTAAGTCAGCTAAAATCCCTAATAATGCTGAGAATTTAGAGTTTTTTTAGATTTGACAGAATGTAAAAATGGTCTAAGAGCCATTATTTTTTCCTGTTCTAATGTTTTAAGATCAATAAACGTAACAATGGATTTTAACATTTTCTCTTTATCTCTTGCAGTCACCATTAGGAATATAGGAGAGCAGGGTAAGTTTTGCAAAACATAAACAATGTGCTGAAGTTGTTGTGAATGGAATTTTACTGAACACAGGTCAGCTCTGTGCCAGCTCTCCTCGCTGGCACAGAAACTCTGCACCTATTAAAGTTTGCTCGCTTGTAGCCTTGAAGCTCCTCCTTAATCAGCATTACCTTTTTGCAGTCCACTCCCATTAATTATATAGCTGTGTGGTTCCCTCCTCAGGCCTGTGGTCTGAGTGGCAGCAGTTCTGTCCTGTCTGTTCACTTACTGGATGGTTTGTGTTATTCTCCCCCCTGATCCGTTCTCCCCTCCTTCCATCTCCAGTTATCTACCTGATCTTCTTCCACCTCTCTTTCGTCATGTTTGTGTGGTCTTATTGGAAGACCATCTTCACCAAGCCTGCCAACCCTTCCAAAGAGGTACAGGACCCCAAAGCACACCCCCATCTCCGTCTGCATGCCTCTGCTCTCCTTTTGTGATCAGATTAGTTCATTCAGGAAGGAGCTTGTCTTTTTCCTTCCAGTTTTGCCTGCCGAAAGCCGAGAAAGAGCGCTACGAGAGGGAGGAGAGGCCAGAGTCCCAACAGGAAATCTTATGGAGGGTTGCCTCCAACCTTCCTCTGTACACCCGCACAGGTGCTGGAGGTAAGACCCCCCTCTAATTTGGTAAAAGAGAATCAGCTTTTGTTTCATTTGGACTTAAAGATTGTGCTAATGTCGTCGCAGCAATCCGCTACTGTGACCGCTGTCAAGTCATCAAGCCGGACCGGTGCCATCACTGCTCTGCTTGCGACATGTAAGACCATTGCATGACTATCATCTATGAGTTTCTCTTTTATTTTTTGGTGTATTTAAGTGTATTTTTATCACTTTTCTTTTGCAGGTGTGTGCTGAAGATGGACCACCACTGTCCTTGGTAACTCCCATCTTCATAAAGCACATAAAGCAGTGCATGATTGTGAAGTAAAAGAAAATAGGGACATAGCTTGTGCTGTGCCAGCAATTAATTAGGAAAGCAAGCTTTTACCAAGCTAAGCAATAAAAAAAAAACAACAATGTGATTAGATTAAAACAGAACCAGGAGTCATCATTGATCAATGTCGTATTCACCTGCTCGTGAAGTTGGCAGCCGGTCTTTTACATTTTCCAAGACTAATTTTTTTGGTGTTTGTAAATGGATAAACTTTGTTCCACCCTCTAAACACTTGGAGTAAAGTGTGTTTGAATTGCATTTTCCAACTAAAAACATTCAGCCATTTATTAGATGCTTTTTTAAAATGTTTATTTCCATCTCTGCTTTGCCTTCGTAATGTAATATCCCAGCATTGTTGCTGGAGAGAAAGATGCTGCTGCTTCTGAGGTGGGGTGGGGGGTGTTACTTGAAGACAAATGATGATCACTGATTGGTCAGTATCTGATAAGAATCTTAGATTGATTGACAGGTGGCGTCACGTCATTTGCATTATGAGATATTTATACCAGCTGTTATATTTTTGCGCTGCCACTTTTCTAGGATTATGTTTCTAAATTTTTGTAAACAATGTATATATTCATTAAGTTTACATTTTTATTACAATTTTTGTTGGTGTATTTCAATATGTAGGCAAATGAATTAAAGCGTTATGCTGAAGTGTCATGAAATCTACACTTTTCAGGTAACTACAGAGAAGAAAAACTTTGACCGTAAGGCCAAAAGAAAGGATCTCACTGCTAATCCAATGTGCAACTGATTGTTGCAGATTAAATGTTTCTCTCCACTATGATTTGAGGAATATTTTTAAGTCTTATTCTGCGTAATTTTGTTGCTTGACACAACGGAGTTTTCAGGTCTGTGTTGTAAGTTTGAATTTCCTCTAAGGACTTTGTGTTTGTGTGCAGGGTGAACAACTGCGTTGGCTTCTCTAACTACAAGTTCTTCATCCTCTTCCTGGCCTACTCACTGGTATACTGTTTGTTCATCGCTGCCACGGTTCTGCAGTACTTCATAAAGTTCTGGACTGTGAGTACCTGATGCTCTGTGTGTGTGTGATTCCTGATCCTGATGAGTGTTTCTTTACATCAGGCATCCCCAAAATCAATCCTCAAGGGCTGCTGTCCTGCAGGTTTTAGAGGTTTTCCAGCTTCAGCACAGCTGATTTACATTGATAGTTGATTAACAGGCTTTTGCTGAACTGCAATCGTCAGAATCAGGTGTGCTAAAGCAGAGAAACCTCTAAAACCTGTGGGACCGCAGCCCTTGAGGACCGACTTTGGGGATGCCTGCTTTAGATAGTTGTGCTGACCTCTCCTGTGGTGCCTCTCTGGTTTCAGTGTCGCTGACCCCAGACCTCTCTCTCTTCCCTTGTCTGTTATCTTGCCCTACCTGGAGTCATTGGGCCTCATGCAAGAACCGTTCATATGAGCAAATTTGTTCTGATCTCGTTTGTCCCAATTTTTCCCCTATTTTCTCTCGTATGAACATATTTTATGAGTGCTCCAGACTTGACATAGGAGCAGGTCAGCTGTCCAAATCTAGTTTTTCACTAAATGACTACATTTGTTTTTCTTAGCCATTTTATTAGCCTGCTTCACTATATATTATGCGATTATGAATTAAAAACGTATGAGTTGGTCAATACTTGCAGCTGACGTGTCAGTCTCCAGGGAACACTGGTTTAATTTCTTATCATTTTGTCAATAGAAAGAATAGTCAGAGATCAAACTACTATTGAAATAACATCTGGAACAGAAAATAGATGGAAAGTTCAGCAAAACTCCAATTTCACTCGCTGGCAGCTCATTGGCTTTGTTATTACACCAACTGTGAAATATTTGGGTTTGGGTCTGTCTGACATCGTTAAATTAGAGGTTAAAAGTTAACATTGATATGTTTATGCGTTGTAAGAGAGATGGAGAGTACAATGAAGGGCGATCTGGAGATGTGCAGTACAGGTGTGTGTGTGTGTGTGTATTAAAAGCAGATTCAGCAGAACATCTTCATGTTAGTTGATCTTGACCTCATATTAAGTATTTACATTGTATGGTGCACCCGTTGCCTCCATGAGTAGTTTTTATTGACTGTTTTGGTATCAAATGGTTTTTCTTTTTATAAATGTGTATAATTTTTATTTCATTTTAAGTTTAGTAACAGAACAGCCATGGTATCTACAGCTTTTATGATTTATCCCCCACTGCTTGGCTGTTTAATGTTCCTTTAATTCTGCTGCTCAGCTCTCAGTCAGACCTCGATCCTCGAACCTTTAAAGTTTTTCTTCTTTGTCACTGGTGCCTTTTCACAGAGGCGTGGGAATTCGTAGCATTATATGCAACAATCAGCGGTAGTTGTGCAGATTTTTATTTCTCTGGTACACGCTCTTACCTATGCTCAGGTGGAGCGCATCAGGATTATTTCCGATCATGTACTCAGGTTTTTGAGCATTTGTTAAACCGGACGCGTCGTGTTGATTAAAGTCCACGGTTGGAGAAAAAGTAGGTGAAATTTACGACAAGAATATAAAAATAATGCATGAGGCCCAGTGTTCTCTGATGTATTTCTCTTTTCCACTCCCTAAGATCAGGATCATCAGTCACATCTCTAAAGCAGCAGCAAATGCCTCCCCTCTCTGTTGTTTTCTCCTAGCTTCTCCTCTTGGATTACATCTTATCCATTTCTCAGTTGTCTCCATTCTTGGCACAGTTTATCCTCTTTTATCCAGCCTTCTCCCTCGTTTCCCGACTGTTTTCTCCTTTTTATCCTAACTGGTCTTGTTTCTGTTTATGCTAAAGCTTTGTCGTAGGAAATCGGCAGAGAACTGCCCAAAGGTAACCCAGCCGTCCTCTGATTCCTTGACTTTTGCCTGCCTTCGTGATGTTGCATGCAGTGACATGGTTCACCTCCTAGAGATTCTCTTCCTCTGATGTCACCTCTCTCCTTTCTGGATCACTCGGTAAATCTGTTGCTGACTGTTTCTCTCCCTCTTCTCGTGTCTCTTTCCATAGAACGAGCTGAATGACACGGGCCGGCCACAGGCCAAATTCCATGTCCTGTTTTTGTTTTTTGTGGCGGCCATGTTCTGCATCAGTATTCTGTCCCTGTTCAGCTACCATCTGTGGCTTGTTGGAAAAAACAGGTCCACAATAGGTAATGCATACACACACGTTGAACAAACCTCTTTTGTTTTATTTTGTGAAGGATCTAAAAAAAAGGTCTGTTTAGGAGGATGTTTGTTAATCAAAGTAACACCAAAGTAAAAAAGACATTACAGGGAAATACAGCGTATTTCCAGATTAAACACCACAACAGTGATATATGTTCGGATAGGCTAATTTTTTAGAAGCTTATTGGCTCTCTGACTAACATCTGGGCCTCCTTCCGAGGGTTCTGTCCCATGCTTCTGGAAAACCACTCATTACATAAAAAGTTGTCACAACGACACTGAAACTGCACCGATATACTGAACTTTAAAGACCATAAAGAAATACGATTAATTAGACGCCTTTAAGTGTACTGAAAAAATTCTTGAAATGTATGAAAAAAGTTGACATTTGCAGACTTTATTTCTTTAAAATATTTTTATTTCACTTACATATTATTTATATATATATATATATATATATATATATATATATATATATATATATATATATATATATATATATATATATATATATATCCATATCCATATCCAAAAGAAAGCATGGCTTATATGGATTTATGGGCCACACTGTCACCAGCTGATGGATAAACAGCCCTTCAATTCACAAACTTTTGGTATTTAAAGTTCCCGAAGTTCATAAATTGTATTCAGTTAGATAGACTCAGTCATTTACTATTCCTGTTATAGAAATAAAGGCAATCTATAGATTGATTGGTTTTTATCTCTCATAGTTGAAGTTTACCTATGATGAAAATTACAGACCTCATTTTTTTAAGTAGGAGAATTTGCACAATCAGTAGCTGACTAAATACGTTTTGCCCCCACTGTAAAACTACTATCTTATTGACATGAGTGATAATAAAAGTAAATTCATTTTCTTTATGTGAGCATAAAATTACGAAAATAAAGTCATAAAATTACAAGAGAAAAAGTCACTACGAGAATAAAGTCATTAAGTTTTATTATTACAACTTTATTCTCGCTGACATTAAGGAATTTTATTCTCATAATCTTATGACTTTGTTGCCGTCGGGAAAAAAAAAAAAATATCTCTAGCCTGGTGAGTTGATCTCTGGTACAGGTTGTATGATGACCCAGTATTTTATTAATTTATGGCCTCTCTTGTCCCTACAGAGGCATTCAGAGCACCGGTCTTTAGAACAGGCTCTGATAAGAATGGTTTTTCTCTTGGTTTCCGGAAGAACATCGCTCAGGTCTTCGGTGACCAGAAGAAGTACTGGCTGCTGCCAGTCTTCACCAGGTAATAGAGGCGTTTATTTTTTTTGGAGACCGAAGATGGTGTGAGCCAACAGTTTTTTTTCTGAATAGACCAAGCATTTGGCTGTGTAATAATGGGACAAATGTTTCTTCGCTGGAATCCACTCCATATAGAGTTTGTAATTGCATTTATTAATCTTAAATCTTGTCCTTGTTTTCTCCAGTCAGGGGGATGGTCTTACCTTTCCCACCCGGCTGGTTAATGC
>JAGKQL010000674.1:0-24920 GCA_018398635.1 Cyprinodon brontotheroides
ATGCACCCCCATTTCACCTTAAAAGTCACCAACGGGGAACAAGCAAAAAATCTGGGTCCAATGATTAAAAAGGCTGTAGCTGCCACTGACTGGCAGACGGTGCAGGGTTCTCCCCTGATAACATACAGCCCAAGCTGCAACACCTACAAACTCCTTTTTCAGGGGCACCTAAAAATACATTTGGAGATGGTCGAAAGGAGCAGAACACATGGGAGGGAGAACACAGATTCAGAGGTGGCCCTAAGGTTTCTGGACTTAGTTCCGGAGACCGTGTGGTCAAAGGGGCCTTATGATGTAGGCTTTTGCACTGAGGTTCCCCCGCTCTTTTTAGAGATGCGATCTGATAAAGTAATAAATCAACCACAGTATCCGCTCTCACCTGAGAAAACAGAAGGGATACGGGGCAATACTGCAGGCTTCTTTGCCGGGTCAGGGGTACTTTCATTACTATGGGTGATTCCCCTTACAACACCCTTATCGCTACCTGAAGGTAAAACCAGGAAAGTACGGTTATCGAATTGTACACCACTTCAGAAATATAAATGAAGGGGCTTTAAGTCCATCGCGCGACTGGCTTCGCCACCAAACTTATACATTTGGCGTTCGATCCTGGAAAATAACGCCAAAATCTTTACTTCAGGTTTTGATCTCGCTGAACAAGCCCTGGTATGCATACCCATTCAGGAAAGCCGCCGGGAGCTGTTCACCATGCCTACTGAGAGGCCGTAACCATATACGGATACCAGGTTAGGTCAGGGAATGACCTGATAGCCCGTCCCTCTTTAATCAGCGTGCCTTTGCCAAACATTATTTAAGATATTTCAACATCCTCTCTTTGACAGGTGCTGTGTGTTGCAGTACGTGGATGATATTCTCCTTGCATATGAATTACTTCCCACGAGGTGGGTCAGCCGAGCAGGATTTTGCTGGGTGTAGCCGGATCTGCGGGCGGGCTCGTGAGCCGCTGTGCCGTCACCGGGCGAGGTGCGGTGGCGTTTGTGAAGCGCGGATAACCCCCGTCGGAGTGGGCATGCAATTTCAAAAGCATAAGAGTGGCGACTTCACATCCCGAAACCAGTACGTACGCGGAGTCAGCGCCGCATACTTTAGAAATCGGCAAATTACAGCAAAAAATAAAAAAATTGACCTTACAGAAAACGCGGCAAAAGACCCTTTGAGAAAGATGTCACAGCGGGATATGTGGGTAAACCCAAAAGCACCGGGTATGTTGGGATACACAGGGATAAACAGGCTTTTATAACACTAAAACAATGCTTTGAAATTGAAGCCTCAGAATCTGGCATCCCCTGATTTTGACGAAAAAATGTTTGAGTTGGGATGTAAAAAAGAAAAATGACTGGTCTTTGTTTCCTCTGCTGTTGTGGCAGCAGGGCGAAATGGGGAGGCGGGTCCTGTGTTACTACGAAAGTACTAAGCTGGATCCTGTAGAGGTTGGGCATCCATCATGCACGAGAGCACTTTGTGCTATTGCTAAAGCATTAAAGGGGACCTCGCACATCACCAGGGGACAGGACACCAGGGTTCACACACATCATGCTGTAGTAAGTTACATCTCAGGAAATAAGTTCACCCTTGGGAAAAATCGGACGTCAAAAATGCAGGAAATTCTACTACAACCTAATGTGTTTTATACTGAGACAGAAACCAACATGGCAGCTCCCACTACAGATTGTTTCCCTCACGTTTGCGAGGCACTGGTGAGGGATGAGATGAACGTTTTCCCTACTGTTTTAGTGGACCCCATAGAGGGAGCAATTGATGTTTTCACAGATGGTCACAGTCACGTTAAACCAGGGGGAGGGGTAGTGGCGTCTTATGCTGTTGTTTGTTCTTCTGTCAGGCCTGATCCTGAAACCGGTTACGAGTGGCACACGCTGGAGGCTGAGATTGTTCCACCCCCAGCGTCTGCACAGCTTGCTGAAATAAGCGCTGTTACCCGTGCTTGCGAACTACATGAGGGTAAAGTACTGAACATATACACAGATTCTGCGTACGCTGTGAAAACGGTGCATGTGGATCTGAAACACTGGCTAAGAACAGATTTTTTGACGACCACGGGAAAGGTAGTCAAACACGTTGCACAGATGCTTCGCCTTAAAGAGGCTTTGACAAAACCAGAACGAGTTGCTGTAGTGAAGTGTTCGGCGCACCAGTCCGGCGCATCCAAGGTGATACTAGGTAACAATGCTGCGGATACGGCTGCAAAAAATGTAGCTGGATACAGGAAAAAGACAATGCCTAAATTGCAGCTGCTTCAAGCATCGGTAGCCACACAGGACGCTGGGTTGATGGAAATCATTGACATGCAGACAGCTGCAGCACCACAGGAGAAACAGGCATGGGTGGAGAGGGGAGCATCGCGGGACAAGGTGAATGGGGTATGGAGGTCACATGACGGGAGACTGGTGGCCTCATCCTCACTACTTCTGCTACTGTGCGAGGAGGGACACCACAGGGGCCACCAGTCTTGGCGTAAACTTGCAGGACTGATTGGTCATAAGTGGTGGCACCCTTTCCTCGCTGAAATTTGTAAATATTTTGTAAATACGTGTGCCACTTGTTCGAAGTTTAACCCAAAGGCTATGCTGAAACTTGGGATGGGGGCATTCCCCGTCCCTAACAGACCATGGCAAACAGTTGTCATTGATTTTGTGGACATGGGCAGAGAAAACAGAGTGAAAGGCTACAGATATTTACTTGTCTGTGTTGACACTTTCACTAGATGGGTGAAGGCTACACCCACAAAGACAGAATGTGCCCGGGAGGTCATCAATTGGTTAATCAATGACCTGATTCCACGCTACGGTGTCCCTTTTTCTGTCAGATCGGATAATGGGACACATTTCACATCGGAATCCTTGAGACAAGTAGAAACCTACTTTGGAATCAAACACAGGTTCGGGGCTGCTTACCATCCAGCCTCTCAAGGGCTCGTTGAACGAGCTAATCGCACAATCAAAGAGCAATTAGCTAAAATTTGTGATGACACGAAGATGACTTGGGTGGATGCCAGGAAGCACAGACCAGAGGAGAGGAGGGAGAGGTGTCGGCGCCCGTGACACCTGGTGACTGGATATACAGGAAAGTTTTCCATAGGACCTGGAAAGACCCTCGGTGGATAGGACCTTTTCAGGTGGTGAGTACCAGCTCTCACAGTGTGAGAGTTTGGCTGGACGAGGGTCAAACTAAGGTGAGTAAGGCTTGGCATAAAGCACATTGCAGGAAAGGTGACACGCCCACGGAGAGAAACCTCAGAGAAATCAGAGAGCACCTGAGGTTTATTGGTGAAGACGACGCAGAACAGGATGTCGAAACGATGTGAAGGACGGGCATTCAGGGGGACACATGCCGGAACCTTAATGTTTTTCCTCACAGTGGTGATACAGGATTTTGGGGTGAGTATGAACCAGGAGAGCATAAGGTATGTTGACACTGCTGCACACCGAGCAAAAGGTGACACATATAGACCGGAGGTGATGTCGGATCCATGCATAAGAGAATACGGGGGTGTGGAGTTAAATTACACTCTGGGAAGTTCAATGACTTTTCAATTTGACCTATGTGATGTTATAGACTGTGGTTCGGATGACATGGCATGGAGGGGCTATGATGTCTACCTTTGCCATTTTAAATGGGGAGCTCCATATGGGGGACAGTGGTGTCCCAGATGGAGCTATGTGGGTTGGAACACCAGACCGGGAGGTTACACAGCACCACAAACTGGGAAACTGCAGCAGATGCAGGAACATAATATTGGATTGTTACGTGCCAGACTGACCACATGGTCGGGTCACGGCTCAAACATGAAGGTTAATCCCCTTCTACTTACAGTAACTGGCCTTCAGGAAAATGCATACTATTGTGGGAGCAACCCCCTAAATAACTGTCAAAAGAGAGGGGATAAGGGTTTCTATTTGATATTAGGAGTTGAGGTTGCTGGGGTTGATCCAAAAGGCTTGGTAAGATTCAATTTGTTGGACCCCCCTCGAGTAAAGACATCTAGGTTGAGGCCTAAGCAAAAGGGTTCGGTTAGAGCGTATGACACTGGCAAAATTTCATACCCTGACCAGCTGAAAATAGAAACTGGTTATTCCCAAGTTAACACCTGGCTGGCCCTGGTGCAGGACGCGGCGCATCAGGCCCAGAAAGGTAACTGTATTGTTTGTGCGCAGGCTAGACCAAATCTGGTTCTGGCTGAATCAGCTTTTGAATACACCAAAAATGGGTCCAGACGAACCTCGAATAGTAGTGACATAAACTGTTTACTACAGGTTATGTCACACGACAATTTGAGGGATGAATGCGCAGGCTGGGATAAAATCTACCCAGTGGCGCCGCAGAACACCGCTCCACCTGTTTTTCAGCCCACTATGTTAACCAAGGTGACCTGTTTTAATAATGCTAACACAGCGAGTGGGCGTGTCGATGTGGGGAGGCTTTCATCTGAGTTTTGTGTTCGAACTTATGATCTCACCGGGAAGGCTGTCGCTAGTCGGCTGGTGGTGAATAGGGCTGATGTTTGGTGGTACTGCGGGGGGAAAGTATTGTGGGGATGGCTGCCGGTAAATTGGAAGGGGAGGTGCGCCGTGGTTTCCCTGCTCTCCCCTATTCAGGTCATCCCTGAGGCTGACTGGCCGCATCCTTCAGGGGGCATTTTCAAGAACCATGTCAGCAGGCGTTCCATTGACCCATATGCGGATTCCCCGGTGTGGATTGACGCAATAGGTATACCGAGGGGCGTTCCGGATGAGTATAAATTGGCAAATCAGGTTGCAGCGGGTTTTGAATCTATATTTCTTTGGGTCACACCGAACAAAAATGTGGATCGCATAAACTATGTACACTACAATGTTCAACGCTTGTCAAACTACACCCGTGATGGTTTTGAGGCTGTGCACGGACAGCTCTCAGCGACCTCCCTGGTGTCTTACCAGAACAGGCTGGCTTTGGACATGGTCCTTGCTAAGGAAGGGGGGGTGTGTAGTATTATCGGGGACAGTTGTTGTTCTTACATTCCAGAAAATACAAGTCCGGATGGATCACTGACGAAGGCTTTAAAAGGACTGAGATCCCTATCAGTCGAGTTAAAATCACACTCTGGGATAGATGAACCGTTATCCAATATGTTTCATTCATGGTTTGGAAAATGGGGAAATCTGTTGGTGAGTATATTCTCTTCCACCGTTGTTGTTGCTGCTGTCATAGCAGTTTGTGCGTGCTGTTGCGCGCCTTGTATCCGTGTTCTCATCCTTAGGTTAATTGGTGGAGCTATTAGCTCTCTTGATGGAAGTAAAAGGGGTGAAACGACCACCTATCAGATGCCCCTGGCTCATGTGTCGACACCAATACTAAAGGAATATGAGCAGGAGGAGTAAATGATCAGACTGATGCGGACGGAGGAGGCTGATGTATGAAGGAGACGGGGGGCTCAGATAATCAGGGGGTATAGTGAGTAGTTTTCGGTGATTATTTTTCAGTGATAATAAAAATTTTTTAAACTTTATATTTTATGCTGTTTTGGATCAAAGAATAATAATAATCAAGGACCATCTGCCGTTACAGGCACTGTACCGGCACCAGATTTTTTCTTTTTATTGAGATATTATAAACTTTTTCATAGTAATGAACTGATTGTGTCTAGACGTTAATTATGGAGGGTGCCGGGGTCCTCGAGAGGGTAGGGCTAATCACTTTCTTTCAGGTGTGCCATGGGAGGGCCGGTCGAGAGTGAGAGGACATACCGTCAGGGGGTCTGCGGGGGAATTTTGGATCACCTACGCTTAGGGTCTACGATATACTGATTCCATGATGTTAGAGTAGTTATTTCTGCTGTGCTTTCAGGCTTCTTTTATATTTTATTTTTATTTTTTGTCTTTGCAATCATTATCATACACATAAACTACTTGGGATTGTATTATTTTAGATGGATGTAACACTAGGGCTCTTTCTGCAAGTACACACCGGGGACCCACCTGAGAGATGGCGTTCGGTGCCCTTGACGGGGGGGCGAGGGTTTGTTTGCCGAACTACGCGACGGCTGGAAGGGGGTCCTTCGGTCTCATATAGGACTCCATGCACACACTTCAGGGTGGGGTGATTTTTTCCTGGGGGGAGGGTTTGCCCAGTTATAGATGCTCTCTGAGTCACCCGGTCCTTCAATGATGTGTCACACACTGTGTTTTTAAGTTACCTGTAAAAACGGTAACTTATCAGGGGGAGTTGTTAGGTCTTATTATTTATACATCATGTGCACTGTTAGTTTGTTAGTTAGATTAGACAGAGCAGAAGGCCTTCCTTCACATTGTGGATGGTGTGTACGGAGGTCATCTAATCAAGACAGCCTTCGTGTCTTTAAGAGTATACAGGATATGGACACATCTTGGAGCCGGTCAGATAGAGGATGGCTATCTGTAACCCTGAGGCATAGACGCCAGCTGTATACAGGCCAGGGCATTGATGGCGTGTCAGTTTCTGATACAGGACAGCTAAGCATCCACCTGATGCAACACATAGACTCACAAGGTATAGAAGCAGGGGATGACCTTCATCGGGGCTCAAACTTTTGCCGGACGCTATGGGACGTGATTTTTGAGACCACAGCTGTGCATAGCCTCGAAGCATTTTTTCTCTGTCCTGTAACGACCTGATCTAGAATAAACTCTGTTACTTTTTTTACTCCTGTTTTATAGTCCTTTTTATATGGTTTTAATGAGTTTGAGTTAAGAGTGGTAAATAACTTGCTCCCAGGAAAAGAACCGTGAGGAGGCCCCCGGGCGTTACAGCCTTTACTTTGAAGGGGATCCTTCTCACTTTAACATAATCCTTTTGAGAGCAGTGACTTCAGTGATGAGCAAAATAGGACATCAAAATTAGCCTCTAGACAACCTAAGAAAGTTAAGAAGCATAAACTTAATCCTTTTGAGAGCAGTGACTTCAGTGATGAGCAAAATAGGACATCAAAATTAGCCTCTAGACAACCTGAGAAAGTTAAGAAGCATAAACTTAATCCTTTTGAGAGCAGTGACTTCAGTGATGAGCAAAATGGGCCATCAAAATTAGCCTCTAGACAACCTAAGAAAGTTAAGAAGCATAAACTTAATCCTTTTGAGAGCAGTGACTTCAGTGATGAGCAAAATGGGCCATCAAAATTAGCCTCCAAACAACCTAAGAAGGTTGAGTATAAGTTGCTATGCGTCTCCTGCAAGTGTTGTGTTGAAATTTCTGAGCTCTCAGACTCACTTCGCTGCTCATCGTGCATACACAGAAGCATCTTAAAACTAGTTTCTGCTGTGATTGATAGGCTGATAGAAAAATACCCCAGTGAATCTAGAAGCCAGTTGCTGGTGGAGAATTCTGATGAAATTAAAAAAGAAATCTGTCTCTACTTGATATCTAACTATGGTATCATGAAATACATTGACTTAATCGAACAAGTAGACACTGAGGCTCTTGCAAAGAAGGTGCATACCCATCTTCTTGGGATTTACAAGAAACCAAAAGACTTGATCAGAGAAGCAGTAAGACCACAGGAATGGTTTCAAGAGTACGTCTTGAAGTTTGTGCTAATTGAACTTGCACACAAAAGAACATATAAGGAGAAAGGCCCGTTTAAAAAGATGTTTTCTCAGTTCGTAAAACTCTTCCGATGTAAGTAAGTGGATTTATGATCATTGTGATTGAGGCACACAATTGATGTTAGACCTCAGCTGTGTTGGACCTTTGTTTTCTTAAATAAAATCAGAGATTGGAGGTTTGCAAAATTAGAAAAGCATGAAAAAAAGTATTACTTTTCCTAGCTTTCTTTCTTTCTTTTTTTCTTTCTTTCTTTTCTTTCTTTTTGTCTGTCTGTCTGTCTGTCTGTCTGTCTGTCTGTCTGTCTGTCTGTCTTCATGGGTTCTCTCCGGGTTCTCCGGCTTCCTCCCATAGTCCAAAAAGATGTCTGTTAGGTTAATTGGCCTTTCTAAATTCTCCTTAGGTGATTTATGATCATTGTGATTGAGGCACACAATTGATGTTAGACCTCAGCTCTGTTGGACCTTTGTTTTCTTAAATAAAATCAGATTGGAGGTTTGCAAAATTAGAAAAGCATGAAAAAAAAAAGCATTTCTTTTCTTATTCTTTCCTCTCTGTCTTTCTTTCTGTCTGTCTGTCTGTCTAGCATGCATGGGTTCTCTCCGGGTTCTCCGGCTTCCTCCCATAGTCCAAAAAGATGTCTGTTAGGTTAATTGGCCTTCCTAAATTCTCCTTAGGTGATTTTATGATCATTGTGATTGAGGCACACAATTGATGTTAGACCTCAGCTGTGTTGGACCTTTGTTTTCTTAAATAAAATCAGAGATTGGAGGTTTGCAAAATTAGAAAAGCATGAAAAAAAAAAAAAGTATTACTTTTCCTAGCTTCTTTCTTTCTTTCTTCTTTCTTTCTTTTTGGGTTTTCTTTCTTTCTTTCTTTCTCCCATTCTTTCTTTCTTTTCTTTAGGTTTCTTTCTTCTTTCTCTTCTGTCTGTCTGTCTGTCTGTCTGTCTGTCTAGCATGCATGGGTTCTCTCCGGGTTCTCCGGCTTCCTCCCATAGTCCAAAAAGATGTCTGTTAGGTTAATTGGCCTTCCTAAATTCTCCTTAGGTGATTTATGATCATTGTGATTGAGGCACACAATTGATGTTAGACCTCAGCTGTGTTGGACCTTTGTTTTCTTAAATAAAATCAGAGATTGGAGGTTTGCAAAATTAGAAAAGCATGAAAAAAAAAAAGTATTACTTTTCCTAGCACTTTCTTTCTTTCTTTCTTTTTTCTTTTGTTTTCTTTCTTTTCTTTCTTTCTTTTCTTTCTTTTCTTTCTTTTCTTTCTTTTCTGTCTGTCTGTCTGTCTGTCTGTCTGTCTAGCATGCATGGGTTCTCTCCGGGTTCTCCGGCTTCCTCCCATAGTCCAAAAAGATGTCTGTTAGGTTAATTGGCCTTTCTAAATTCTCCTTAGGTGTGAGTGTGCGTGAATGGTTGTTTGTCCTGTTTGTTTCTGTGTTCCCCAGCGAAGGAATGGCGACCTGTCCAAGGTGTACTCCGCCTCTTGCCCGTAGACTGCTGGAGATAGGCACCAGCACCCCTCGCCACTCCGCTTGGCATAAGCTTGATGGAAAATGGATGGATGGACAATGACATATAATGATGATTTATTTCAATGAAGATTAAGAAAAAACTAGATGACTAGATGATAAAATAAGAATGGACAGACTGCACACAATAATGACAGGAACGCAAGAGAAACAGCTTGCGAGGCCCATTTTAATATATTTTGAGAGGTGATTTCACTCATTCCCTGTCCCTGGTGTCTGCATCCAGTCAAAAACATTCTGTTCCACATGCTTTGATTCATCACTGGAAGTATTTTCAGCTCATGGTTGAAGTTTTACATCAACTGCCCTCTGGTGGAGAAACCCTGCAGCTTTACTTCACATCTTTGGAAGATGTATATATAAGAAAATATCAATAAAGCAGCGTACAGGATTGCTCTGTATAAAAACAATCAAAGCATAACATTAGGACAAACAATAGCAGGTGATAATATTGTCTAATCTACTAATTCATAAGAATTCCAAAAGTTATTCTCAAACTACAAAAAACAAAAATATTTACTTTCAGCTAAATAATACAAAACTTTATTTGTTTTAAATATACACCCTTTACAATTTTAGTTTTACTTAAATCAAATCCTTTAAATGTTATAAAACAATTTCATGCACGCCTTTACCGAGCTACAACAATAACCCAAAGCACACATTTAAATCTACAAAAGAACAGCTTCACTGGAATAAGACTGAAGCCTTGGAATGGCCCAGCCAGAGTCCAGACCCGAATCCCATCAAAGATCTGTGTGGTGATCTGAAGAGGGCTGTACAGAGGAGATGCTCTCACAATCTGTCAATTTGTTTTGGTGTTAAAACAGAAAAGTGGGCAAATATTTCCACATAAAGATGTGCCACACTGACAAGCATCTTACCAAATAAAACTAAGTTCTGTAATAACAGCAAAAGGTACTATTCGTTTAAGTAGGGTTGCCATCTCTTGGAAATGGAAATAAGGGATGCGTGGGTCCTAGAGAAACTTCATTGTCGCGGGGGTCTGGGGTCCTCCCCCAGAAAATTTACTACTAGTATTGGTCTGTGAGGCAGACACCTTGTCTACTTTTAAGGCTAGGCTTAAAACTTTACATTTTGATAAAGCTTATAGTTAGTGTGGCTCAGGTTATCCTGAGCTATCTCTATAGTTATGCTGCTATAGGCTTAGACTGCTGAAGGACATAGGGACCCCTATTTCATCCTTCTGCTTCATTCCCCACTCTGCATAATCTGTTAGTTCAATCTCTAACGCTGAGCTCTCTCTCTGCTTTTTCTCATTATAGCTTCGCCTCGTCTGTTCCTTTTGGCTGTGACACCATCCAGGAGAGAAATATCAGCTGTGCTGCTGCCATCAACACTTTTGTTTATGGATGTTGAGATTGGCCTGTTTTCCAGTGTAGTCCTGTTTCTCTGACTGTGACTGGCTGGATGTGCTCTCTTCATCCTCTAACATGGGAGCTGGCTCAGAGCTCGTCTGCCTGGCTGTGTGGTTCCTGGATGGGGCCGCCTTTCACAGCTGCTTTTTGTATCTCTGCTTCTGTCTCCTTAAACACCAGTCGCCCTCAAGCAGATGGCCGCTCACTCTGAGCCTGGTTCTGCTGGATGTTTCCTCCGGATAAAAGGGAGGCTTTCCTCTCTACTGTCGTTACAAGCATGCTTAATGTGAGGAATTACCTTTGAGTCAATGAGTTGATGCCATTAACTGGTTTTCCTTATATAGAATACTTTGAATCAGTTTGACTGTATATGAGATGGTGAACTGTAAAGTGCTTTGAGATGACATGTGTTGTGAGTTGGCGTTATATAAATAAACTGAATTTAATTTAATGAAATGAGTGTGATGTTGAAGCCCAAACTTTTTTTCATTTTGTCGTGGTTAACATTTAGCTTCTTTAAGGGCCTTTTAATCATGACTAAGTTAATACGTTTATAGGTCCCAGCCTGAAATTTTTGTGCATAGAAAATCCCCCCCCCCTCATAAGTGGGTTCTCTTCATGTATTACAATACCATTCATATGATTTTAGTTAAGTAGCACCTATTTTAAACATGTGTGATCCCAAGACACTTTACAGAGACAATTTAATAAAAATAAATAAGCATTTTTTTATTTTCATTTTCAAGAAACGCAGCAAATTAAATAAACTAATTGAGTAGCAGAATTTGTGTAGTGGCAGTGGACAGCTACTTGTATTGAGCAATTGACTTTGCATCAATCCCTCATACCAAACATGTATGTAGCAGTAATAGTAAGAATATAAACTCCCCTTTAACCAGAGGAACCTACGGAAGCTTACTGCATTCACAAAAGAAAAAAAATTCAGACGGCTTATCTCATAATTACGAGATACTGATCTCGTAATTATGAGATTTCGTAATCATGAGAAAATGTCTTATAATTAAGATATCTTATCTATATATTTGGTCATGATTACTTTAGCCAGTAATGTAGCATCTCTCAGAAAACTCCATTTCATGATTACTTCTTAAAAATATCTGCATCTGTTCCTCTGAACAGTTCTCCGTACTAAGGTCTGACCTGATACGTGTTGGAGTTCTGCTCCTGTTTTTGTCTTCATCAATAAAGTACCCAGCTATAACCCTGGGATTATTACTTGTGGAGTAAGCATGCAGTCATATGACCATACGCTGAAATCTATCAACAGCTCCATTAATACAGATTAAGTATGGTTTTAGTTTCTCATATGAATCGTCATGCCGCATGAAGTTGGGACCTGGTCATTTTAAACGGTGCTGAAGCCTCAGTTGTACTCCTTGAGGATCAAGGATTTAGAGAATGTACTGTTGGACAGTTCTTTGGGACACCACCAAACCAGCTGGAATCTATTTCAGATGCATTCATTTATATCCATAAAGCATCCCATGCTAGTTTAATTGCTCCTGCAGGAATAGAGTGATTTCCAGCAAGTCAGAGTAGAGTGGGCTTTTTTTGCCTAAACAATTCTATGGACTTACTGTAAGGTACCTGCACAATGCTGACAAACTAAAACCAATTCCATCTGCATTGAGGAAAATCTGTATTTCCAGGTGTCGCATACCTAAAAGGAAATAAAAGCATATTAAATCTGACCATCCACTCATTGTTAATGTTTCATGCAGCATAGCTCATCAATGGCTGTCCTTCCTGATCTCCTAAATATGACATATTATGTCATAATTACGAGATCTTATCTCGTAATTATGAGAGCTGGAGAACAAAGACAGAGCACGGGCTCATGCCAGCAACTCTCCACCTCGTGAGCCACCTTCACTCCTTAGGATAGATTAATCATATATAATACTGGGTAGGACATCAAAGGAATTAGGATAATTCCGTTGGGACCAAATCTAACATAAATTGAAGGTTTAGTTAAAATAAGTTTGATAAAACCAGTCCAAACATAGTTCATCCTTCTATGGTTTCCTATATGCTGCCTCACATTAATTAATTAGTTATATTTGGAAGGATGCAAATGATTTTATTTTATTAGAATCATTCCTATTTATTAAGAATCACATGAAGTCATTACTGGTCAAAGCTGGAGGATGGATGGCTAAACAGCGCTATGAAATTGTGATATATGTAGAGAAAGCTAAAAACTAAAAAACTAAAATTGTGAATAAATGTAGAGAAAGCTAAAAATCTAAAAACTACAAACTAAAAAAAAAATAATAATAATAATAATAAAAATAATGATAATTCAAAAATAATAAATAAAAAATCTGCAACTGCATTAAGTCGGTGGACAATGTTAAATGATTATAATAGATGGAAAAATTATGGAAAAGATTATGATAGCTAAAATATGTTGCCAATAAATAGAGCCCTGGAATCACATCTTAGTTGGCAAAAATATTTACTGTTTTTTCCCATTATGATACTTTTATGGTAAAATATCTATTTGCTGAAAATTTTAATTTTTAGTTCTTATCATTATCAGTTACCCTTTTTGTTTCCCTGGAAAGAGAAAAGTTCAAATCAGTCAAAACAATAGACCCCTTCATCTCTACAAAGGGTAAGTCAAATTATTAATCTGAGCTTCATTAAAAGTAAAAAAAGATCAATCTCTATGCAAAATGTTAAAATCATAACACAAAGATGTTTCACGCAGATGACGAGTTCAGCTCTTCAGAATCAGGCTCAGTCAAAGCACACATTGAAAAGTTGGAGGATTTAATCTCAGCGCTCCTCTTTCCCAATGGTAGCTGAGATGACCCGATCATCAAAGTTCATTCTCTAATCCAGAAATCTCTGCCAATACTGACCATCAGCCATCAGCTGCTCATCTAACACATGGACTTTCTTTTTATTATCAAGAAAAGTAATATCAAACACTTAGATACTAAAAATGTTAATCTTTGATTAAAATACAACACATCACAACACATTTCCCTTCTCATTCATGTTGTATAATTGAAAAATCAAAAAGCCAAAGCTGATGTCAGACATCTTCAGGTGGGCGTCTTCATCTTTCTGTTGATGTTGGTCCCTTATACAGGCGACATTTTGAACGAGGTTCAATGGGTGGTCTGCAGAGCAGCTGGTCCTCAACACATCAGGTGGACTACTGATGTGTTAATTAACCAATCAGAGGGGATTATTCTGCCCCTTTATTCTAATTTGCTTTGTTGAAGCTTTTCCTGGTTCCTTCCAGATGAGCTCAGATGAGCTCTGATCACTTTCTTTTGATGACTTTGAGCCACACCTCCTCCTGCTGAAGGATGGAAGGATGGCTGAGATGGTTCCCCATCAGGGTCTCCAGGCACCTTGGTCCCTCTGTAAAGCCTTCTCTGACTAAGGGGAAAAAAAGGTCTTGTAGGTCATTTTAATGTGTCACCTGTCAGTCCCAGTCTGGCCAGAGGTCAGTGGTCTGGCCCGTTCTGTGGTCCAGGAAAGGGTCGACCCGTCATGAGCTCATGGGGAGGAAAACTGGGAGTCAAAGTTACCAACATGCTGAATTAAAGGAGCTGGGAGAAGGACAGATCAGATGTTATCTTAGCCTTTCACAAACAATACTAGATAAAACAAGTTCATGTAGCTTAAAGAACTTTAGAATAAAATTTAAACTTTGGACTTTGTCACAAATCATTGAATTATTCCATAATTTCAAACTTACCCAGTAAATGTACTTCCTTAGTATTCGGTACCACTTATCACTTCTGCACCTGCAGAAATCCAAACAAGCTTCTCCTCAGCAGAGGACTGTGTGTGTCAGGGACTGCAGCAATGTAAACAAGGGGAGACGCTGCAGCACAGCCTTCTGCTGCTTCCACCAGACATGATGTGTGTGGAAGAAGAAAATAGGCTCTCTATCTGATTTCAAGAACGCATTCAATGAACGCATAACTCTGTAGTCCAATTCCAATTTGGCTTACTTGACATGTCAGATTTCAGATGCAGAATCTAGTGGGGTTATCCTCCATATTCACAACCACTTGGTCCAGCAGGTGCACCAGAGCTCGTTAAGTGGATAGTTCACCCGATTGTTCACCTCTGGCCATAACCTCTCCACTCTAAGGTTCTGTTGACAGGTCTATGATGTTTTAAGGTAAGTACAAAAGCAGGAAATGTAACACGCTTAATTTAATTTTCATTTGATCAGAATTCTCTGAATACTCTAAGTATGTGTGTGACACAATCATGTCAAGGCACAGATGAGATTATACAAACCTACGTAGAAACTTCTGAATGTTATTTAGTTCTTCTCCTGGTCTTATGGTAAAGAAAGCACATTTTAAAATTCATTGTGTATATATAATAGAATAGAATAAAATAGAAAATCCCTTTATTGTCCCATAATCGGGAAATTGTATTGTTAAAGGAACAGAGATTATAGCAAAAGTGGTCAAACAAATGTGGACTTTAAAAAGTGTATAAAAATAACAGAATAAATGACAGAATAATAAAAAAAAAATACTGCACTTTATAGTCCTTTATAGCCCTACACTGATCAGCTTCAAAGCCCAACTCAAACTACAGATGAAAACAAACCAGTCATGTAACCACTAAACTCTTAACATTTCCTTGTGATGCTTGTATTGTATGTTATGTTCTTTCTTATGTATTTGCCTGCCTAGGGACTACGGATGAAAACTAGCTTTGTAGCTATAATCCGGCATATTTACATTTGTTTTTATACTGATGTTCATTAATGTGCATTGTCCCTATTCAAATAAAATAAATAAATAAATAAATAAATAGTGTTTTTACAAGGTTTTTACCAGGAGGAGATTTTTTTTTTTTTTTTTTTTTTGGGAAAAGTAAATCACTTATTAAGAGTAAAGAAATGGAAAAATGGCAAAAGAGGTTGAACAAAAGATAAAGGAAAAGGATTATATAAGGTACAAAAATCAGTATTAAATAGAATCATTAATGAGAGAAACAGAAGGGAAGAAGTAATAATCATCAGATTAAGAGTGGGTCATACCTATTGAAATGAGAATTTAGATTTAGTAAGGAGGACAAATAATGATAAATGTGAAGGATACAGAGAAAAAGAAAATGTGAAACTTGTACTGATGAACGGTAAAACTAATGAACATGAAGGAGAGAAAATGAGAAGAATGGTTGGAAGGACAGGCTAAGAAAGGAATCTTAAAGGAACATTGGGAAATGAAGGAAATATAAAAGATATTCACAGATTAAGGAAAGCATTATTTATTTATCTACAGAATACAAAATAAAAAGATAGAATTTGATATAAAGTAATGTTGCTACACACTCATGTACAGTAGGTGGCGGTATGCACCTTTGCTTGGGATCCGCCATAATAGAAAAGAAGAGGAAGAAATAGAAGAAGAAGAAGAGGTTGTTAATTTTTTTTTAAACCGTCATTTTCAGCCTTTAGACACCGTAATAATCTCTGTGATGACAGCGACTGGGGGAAACGAGCTCGGTGGTACGTAGAACTGAACCCCGTTTAACTGGAGCCCTTTACTGTGGCTGTAGATAGTTGGCTTGTTGGGAATTCACATGTTCTGGTGGTCTGGATGGAAACATGAGCCGAACTCTGTTCTAACGATGGTTCCTGTGTCCTGGTAAACAGAAGCACAGCAGTGAGTCTGAGAGGAACCCTCAGCGCACCTCTCCATTTGGAGACAGAACTGCAATGTTCTATACTTTTCTATATTTCATTAAACTATTGCGGCGAATTAAAACTAGTTAGTTAGAATAAAAGTGAATGTTTAAGTAAAGATAACCTGTACTATTTTGCCTGAACGTCTCAGTTGAACTGGCCAATGAACCAGTATAATATTTCAGATTTCCTATGGAAGTCTTATCTCCAACCGCACAGCATTCTGGGAGATGTAGGCAGAGCAATGATTTAGGCCGGAGGTTTTCAACAGGGGTCCGCGACCCCTAGGGGGTCCCTAGAGGTACTGCATGGGGGCCACGAAAGTTTTGGTTGATTGGATTTTTTTTTTATATATTCCCCCCCTGCATTTTTTCCCCACTAATTGAAATGTTTTTAAATCCACATGAATTCAACACATTGAAGTAAACAGATAAATGGAGGCAGAAGATGTCTTTCAGTCATCAATGCACACATTCAGCGACACACAACAGCTCTTTCAAGCTGGGCACCGTTTCATTCACAACACCTGTTCCATTAATCAGGAATCAGAATCAGAAATACTTCAATAATCCAAGAGAGAAATTACTTTCATTACATTACTCCATCTGTAATAGAGTGACTATAGGACCAGTTTGATATAACACAACTTCATACAATATATATAATTAGGGGGTCCCTGCTCCATCTCACCATTAGTTTGGGGGTCCTTGGCCTGGAAAACTTTGAAGACCCCTGATTTAGGATCTAACAGCCAAACTAACCAGGTTGGTGGCAGGATAACTTGGTTAAAGGGCAACTATAAAGAGGGTTACACATAATAATTAGGGATGTCCCAATACAAGATTTCTGATTATTTAGTTCTTGGCGATACCTAGTACTGCTACAAGTGCTAAAAACTTTATTTATGAAATACTAACCAATAAATTCAGACTTGGACCCTGCATCCAGTACAGGTTAGAAGGGGCTTTTTTCCAACAGGGAAGGGCCTCTTGACAGCTGCTGCTGAAGTGAGAAGGTTTTTGTGATTAAACCAGCTGCTGAATTCTGAACCAACTGAAGGTGATGCAGCAGAACCTCTGAGGCGGCGGGTCAAACTGAACCCTCCTGTCCTCCACCCATTTCCTGTCTCTGGAGTGACATGAATTGTTCTTATTGATCAGCTAATTCATGTTTCCTGCAGGTGGAGACAGCATCCTGGAGCCTCTGAGTTTTCCAGAACTGGCAGCTGGAGGTACCAGTTCTCCCAGTCTGCTGCAGCATCCCAGTGACGAGCTGCTGGTTTGCCTCTTCTGCTCAGACTCTGTCCCTCTGCTGCAGAAAGACGTCCTCTTCAGACACCTGCTGCTGGACCACAAGCTGGTCATTGCTGATGTCAGGCTGATCGCCAACCTCCCACGGTTGGTCTTATTGATGGCGGCCGCTAACATTTGATAGTTTGGCTGGTGGCGGCCATTAACGGTGCTGGTACCGCATTTGTTCCATCAGGTACCTGGTTTACTGGAAGGGCCGCTTTCTGGAACAGCCAGTCACTGATTTCTGCAGCGTGATAAAGACCAACTCTACAGGCCCAGTTGGTGAGTCTGACGGAGAGCAGTAGCTGTGATTCCTACAGAGTAGCCCAGTCCCCAGCATTTACAGGAGCCACAGTGCTCCCTGACACAGCTTCTCTACTAATGAGTAGTTATTCACCTGCAGACAAACAGGAGGACTACTTCCTGCTGTGTGACGTCCTCCCGGAAGACCGAGTACTACGAGAGAAACTCCAACAACAACGGCTGGTGAGGACAGTAAATCTGACACTTTCTTAAAGTGGAAATGTAGTTCTGGTAAACAGCAGAGGTGGATAATCCTGGTCTAGAGGGTACAAACCCTAGTTTTCCTTCATCCTGTTCACTTTCCCAGGTGAATGACCCCTAGTCTGCACTGTGGAGATGGAAATATAAATGGTTGGAACTGATCTCTGTGCAGGTTTTTTCCTTTTTGGACCTGGATTATTTAGCTCTGCTAAACGGCGCCTATGGCTTCCTGTGAGCAGCTAAGCTGGTAGTTTGCAGTTTAAGGTCTGGTCAATCCAGTCACTCCCACAGGCTGTTTAATAGACACCAAAGCTTCTTGGCTTTAGGCCTTTGCTGACCATCTACAAGATGCAGTCCTCCGTTATGTGCCTTCCTGATGGGCAGGAAGGATCCCCTGTAGAGGTCTGTCTAACAGCAGTTGCACGAAGCCTCTGACTGAAGGAGAGGATGCTCATTAATAAGGACTCCTTGTAAAATGTGCAAACAGTTTATCTGTTTTAAATCATTGCGTTTTACCTCTATGTGCCTTCAATCAGGAAGGATCCCCTGTGATGTCTAACAGCAGTTGCACGAAGCCTCTGACTGAAGGAGAGGATTTTTTTTTTTCACAGAAATATGTTTTTTAGTTGGGAAATTCCATCTCAGTTTTTGTGTCTCAGTGTCTCTTTAAAATGAGCTCTGGTTTATGACAGGAGGAGGTGCTGGAGCAACAGCAGAAAGAGCGAGATGACTGCCACTTCCACCGCCTCTGCTTATTCTGCAGCGAGGAGTTCACTGGAAACAGGTCAGAACATCCGAGGCCTGAAATCACAGCTTAGATCTTATTCATCTAGACCAGGGGTGTTAAAGTTGTTCCAGAAAGGGCCGTGTGGCTGCTGTTTTTCTTTCCACCCAAGCAGTAACTCACCAGACTCCATTCATCCCATCAAGTCATCAGGTTAAGACTAGACTCACCTTTCTGGATACGGCCAGAAAGGCCCTTTCTGGAACTAGTTTGACACCTGTGATCTAGACAGTATCACAGAGGATGAATCCTGTTTCCAGGGCGTCGCTGCTGAACCACATGGCCAGGGATCACTCGTTCAGCATCGGGCTGCCAGACCACATCGTGTACTGCAATGAGTTCCTGGACACTGCAACACAAACTGGACAGGTAAGAACCAGCACCCTGGTAGCTCTGGGTCCTCTGGAAAAACAGCAGAAACACATGATAACTGAAAACAACATGGCGGCAGCCGATGTAAACACATGATATGCCACGGCTCTAGGGACGCCATCATCCTCCCATTGATTCCAGATTTCTTTGTCCTGTTTTAAAAAAAAAAGGCAGAACAGAGAAAGTAAACCCATCTAACTCAGCCTGATCACAGCTGACAGTCTCTCTCACAGTTGACATCATTTCCCCCAAGAACAACGTAAGAAGTTTGAATCTAATTGCTTAATTTCAATGTCAAACCAGCATAGAGTTAGAGAGAAAAATTCAGCTACTATTTTAGTAAAAAAAAACATTTCTGAACAATCCAATGGAATTATTTTCCAAGTTTGAAGCAATTTGCTTCCTATTCAGAATGTTTTTCAATTCAAAATGTCAGCATTGAGTTCGAGGCTTTTTAGAGTGGACCAAAACAAAGCTTTGTTTTGGTTTAGAAAATATGCAAATTGCACCTGAAGAACGGGTCGTTTGGCTTTTTTGTTAGCCAGATGACTCCCTAATTTGGACATTTAGAGTTGAAAAAAGCGTCCTGGATGGGAAGCGAAACGTCTTCAAACTTGGAAACTGTTTTTTTTTTTTACTTTTTTGGAACGACTATGACCTGGATGACTGAGAATCGTCACCAGCATATCTCTGCCGGGTAGAACATTAGCTCCACGTTGTGGCACAGATTAAAAGATGTTAAACTGTCACAGCTACACTGAAATGTGACAATCTGTACGCTCTACCTCATTATCCTTAGCAGTTTTAAAAGACATATAATCCCCCTGCCTGCCTTTGTGACTGCTTCTCTGTTCTCAAACTTATGACCACAAATAAATTGCGATGTTACAAGATCAATATTCTACTACAAAGATTTAAGAATCAGTTTTTAGTTTTGCGTTCCTGCAATGATAAAGAGATTTTCCCAGTGTTTATACATGTGAAACCTTACTGCTGTTACATCTGTGTCACATTTTAGATCAGTTAACTTTGACTGCTTTCAAAAAATACTTCCTTCTCTGTGTTGCCTGAAACGTTTTTTTGTTGCTAAGATGATCTGGTTCCTTTCCTGCCAGCCTGCAGTGTTTGTACTGTGAAAAAATATTCAGAGATAAAACGACACTGAAGGATCACATGAGGAAAAAAGCTCACCGTCGCATCAATGCCAACAACCACGAATACGACCGCTTCTATGTCATCAACTACCTGGTAAATAAAATAACATTCAGTGGGAAGAATAATCAAGCCAACATTTAATGGCCTGTTACATTTTTAAGGAAATCAAAATGTATTTGTTCAAAGAAACTTTAAATTGGGTCCCCAGTATAAACGTTAAGGTTTGATCAAAGCCAAATGTTTTCTCTTCTTCCCTCCTCTCCCTGCCATCTTGTCTTGAATTCAGCTGCTAATAAACAGTAGAGAGCATTGGAGGAAACTTTTTCTCATTGCTGTGTTCTCCTGAAAGGAACTGGGAAAAACTTGGGAGGAGGTGCAGAGTGAAGATGACCGGGAGCTGGTGGACGGTGAGGATGAGTAAGTGTTCTCAACCTGTCAGCTGGAGGTTGATTTATTCCCGTCCTTCAGAGCAGTTCTTTGTGAAATGTGTCCACTCCCTCTGACTGACTTCTATGTGCCATCCACAGTGACTGGTCGGACTGGAGAGCCCATCCTGTCTCTGCTGTTTGTCTCTTCTGTGATCATCAGTCAGAAACCATGGAGCAGATTTATAAACACATGAAGGTGAACTGTGCTAAATCATAGACAGCAGCTTCCTTTGTTGAGTAGTTTTTATTTCCTGCAGACTGAAAAACCAGAATCTGTTCTGTTGCTTTAATAGGATTCACACGGCTTCGACCTTCAGGAACTAAAGACAGAGAAAAGTGAGTCAAATTCCTTCCTTCCTTCCTTCCCTTCCTCTTCCTTCCTTCCTTCCTTCCTTCCTTCCTTCCTTCCTTCCTTCCTTCCTTCCTTTCCTTCTCTTTCTCTCTTTCTTTCCTCTCTCTTTCTTTTCCTCTCCTCTCTTTTCTCTCTCTTTCTCTTTCCTCTCTTTCTTTTTCTCTCTTCTTTTTTCTTTCTTTTCTTTTCTCCTCTCTCTTTCCTCTCTCTTCTCTTTTCTCTTTCTCTCTCTCTTTCTTTTCTCTTTCTTTCTCTCTTTCTCTCTCTTTCCCTCTCTTCCTCTCTCTTCCCTCTCTCTTTCTCTCTCTCTCTCTCTCTCTCTCTCTCTCTCTCTCTCTCTCTCTCTCTCTCTCCTGGTTTAGAGCTACAGAGTTGGTAAATGTGGGTTTATCGGTTTGCTAATGACTAAACTCTGTCCTGTTCCCTCGTTTTAGACCTTAAGTTTTACCAGCAAGTTAAGCTGGTCAATTTCATCCGGCGGCAGATCCACCAAAGCCGTTGCTATGGCTGCCAGGAGAAGTTTGACTCCAGAGCAGACATGTTGGACCACATCATCTCTGAGGGTCATGTGATGAACCTGCCGCAGATGTCTACCTGGGACCAGCCACAGTGAGTCCACTTGTCTTTGAGATGCTAAATTCAGCAGGGAGTTGTCTTTATCTAGAACCAGGGACATAAACATATAGCTTTTACCCCTAAAGATTGTTAAACATTGTAGTTGGGTTCAGTCTCAGGTGAAGCTTTGCTCTAATCCAAATCTCTGATCTGCAGATATTATTTCCCAACATATGAGAACGATGCCCTCCTGTGTACGCTGTCTGAAGATGAAGGGGACGAGACGTGTCAAAGCGAGGACATACCAGTGATAGCAGAGGACATATCCAACCTAAGAGCGCTAAAACAGTACAGCATCCTCAACCAGCTTGTGAAAGACAAAGACTCCCGCAGAAAGGATGATGGATAGACTCTATATTTATTATTTCTGGACTTCTAACAATATAGCACTTTCACAGCTTTCTCACTGTGGGGAGACTTCCTGGGGCTGTTACCCGAAAAACGTGAACCTATATCTAAGACTTTAACAAAATAAACAAGCTAAGATAGGATTTTTGTTGTTTATTTAAGTCATGTTCTTAAATATATTCTGCCCAGGCCATGCAGATTTGACTATAAAGGTGCCAGCCTGATGTCTCTCTGGATGAAGTGGACCGCTTTTTCAGTTCCTGTGGGGCTTTTTGATGGTCTCCCCAAGCCAATTCAATGTTGTGGGTAGAGAACAATTTAGCAGCAGTCTGTTTTCACCAATGCTTTTTTTTTGAAGTTCCAACAACAAGGCCTGACAGGAAACAGCAGGATCTCAGAGTCTGATAAACTACTAAATATTGTGAAACAATCATTACAACACCTTAATAAGGTAAACAGACCCACTGTTACATTTTAGGCTATATTATGCGATAACTTCTTATTGGGAAATTAGTGCAGCACTAACATCAGAGGTAGGATGACTTTTGCAAAAATGATCTTAAAAGCAACACCGTCATCAGTTTGGTTGATGGCATCTGGATAGCTTATATAATCATCTTTTCTTCTCTGAAATAAAAACGGCAAATCATTTTTTTTCTCTTTTTAGACATGATAAATTGATCTGCACTAATGAAGCACTAGTCATTCAGTCTGTAGAGTTTTTTCACATGGGTGAATTAATGAATGGGTGGTGTCAGCTTCATGCAACTCAAATAACAGTAACCATTAAAGGAATCAACACAGCTAAGGATTAATGGAGAAGCCTCAGAACTATTCATATTTAAACATCAAGACAATGATGCCCACTGAGTTCTATTGTCTTTACTGTTTTTATTGAGAATAGCAGAAAAAAGAGAATGAAACTATTGAAGTGACAAAAATGGTAGACAACCTGAAACCTTTTGCAGATGAAGTTTTAATATACCCAAGTGACCTAGCGTGAACCTTACCAGCATTAATAACATGCCTATGGCTCCTTTTCAGGATACACATTTAATGGAAAAAACCCTATATTTTTGGTTTTGATGACAACCCTCTTATTGATCTTCGCCATAAATACCGGCTAAACCAGGATGAGAAATCCATAAATACTTATGTATTCATATCCTAACATGTCCGTCATGAATAGCAGAAATCAATTATAAACCAGTTATTAAGGGAGATATTCACAGTTGGAGCCTGATACCATAGCTAAACATTAGCTCAAGTATCAGATCCATCAGGATGAATATTCTGCTGAGGTGTTTACAACCTGTGTTTACTAATTTCCCTTAGAAACACCAAAAAAACCGGTTCAAGTTTGGGACAGATTAGTTTCTCGGATATATATGGGCGGCAAAAAAACCCTCAGGATACAATCTAAAGTTCTCCATCTATCAAAAGAAAGAGGAGAATTAACTCTTCCTATTCTGAAAGACTACTACAAGGCAGCTGAACTTGGACCTTTAATAGCCTAGTGTAGGGATAGCTTTAAGGCCAGATGGAAACAAAGACCAAACAATGGGAAATTAACTTCCAATCATTGCACTTATTCAAAATCCGTTATTAAACACCTCTCTGATCAAGATCATCCATGGGTCAATAACTCGTTAAAACTTTTGACCGATATAGACTTGAAATGTTTTGGGTATATCAATTTACACCCCATCAAACAACCAGACATGAACATACTGAACTTCACGGTTAGAAGTGTCTTAATGTGTCAAGGATCTGGCTGCATCTACCAAAATACAACATTGAAAAATCTAAAACATCAAAAAAAAAAGGTGTGTCAACAAAATTCTACAGGTATTTATAAAAGCTTATAAAGGTGAGCCTTCTCATCAACACAGATTATATTCCAGCAAGACATTGTCAGGAGTTTTGTGGAAGCAAAGAGGTGTCTCGCTACCATGTTGTCTGGTGCTGCCCTATAGGGAGCCCATTTTGGTTGCATATTAGATAAACTAAGAGGCTGTGTTTTCATCAAAAAATACATTTCTGTTTTAAAATTGCTTTATTTGGTGGATCTAGTGGAACTGGAGCAGAGAAAGAAAGATAAACTAAGAATATGACTGGTGGCATGCAAGACATCATTAAAGAAAGAGGAGGCCTCTAGTGTAGATACATTGATAGAGCAGCTTTGCAATGGAAATAATGACCTAAAACAAAAAGAGAAATTTATTGAAATGTGGAAAAAGTGGATTACATTTGTTTAAACCATTAGACCAGACCAGACATAACTTGTGATTGATCTATCATAATAATTATAAATTTCTGTCATATCTTTGTACATGATTGTTTCCAACCACCCTCCTGTACCCTTTTACTATTTCCTTGATATTTGCAAAATTTTTGTTTGGGTCCTCATTTTAATTTATAATTATAAAATCATAATTATAATTTTTAAAATTAAAAACCAATAAAAAGTAAAGAAACTCCTCATACATAGAAATTAAATTTTATCTAAACAAAAACTAAATACCATAGTTTACACATATTTCTAAGTATCTTTAAATAACAGTTTACTCTCTTTGATTAAAGCCTTTTAGATGTAAATAAATCTGTGTATTTGATCACTCAGTATAAAAAACTATTTTAAAGACAGATGATATTTCATAAGGCCTTGATCCTTCATTTTAGTTACTATGAGCCTAGAATAGTCATTGAAAAATCTTAGTAATTGTAAAGAAAACAAAACAAAAAAAAAACTATGCACAACAATTTTTTTTATTTCCACAAATATAATTTAGTTTTCAGTTACAAAACAGAAGCATAAATCATGATAAATTATTGATCTAAAAATATTGGTTCATACACGTTTA
>JAGKQL010000675.1:0-21561 GCA_018398635.1 Cyprinodon brontotheroides
TTGATCCCATAAGTTTAATACTTCTTTACATTCATAAAAAAGATGTTTAGTTGTTGCCAATTGAGTTGTACAAAAGCCACAATTCTCAAGAAGAAACTTAAATCTCTCTCTTAAAAACTCATTTGAAGGATATATGTTATTTATTATTTGAAATTGTAATTCTTTATATTTAGAAAGAATTGGGAATTTCAAATAATTTGTCCTAATTTTGACTATCATAGATTTCTTAGGTAATTTTGTAAGAGAGCTTTATTAGCTTTTTGTTCTTCCTGGGTACATATTATTTATAGAATATTGATTCAAAAAACTTGTTGTTGCATTTATTATCTAATAATGTCCACCTGCTCAAATTCAATCTTATGGAGACAAACAATTGCAATTGCAAACAATTTATAGGTGCATTACCGCCACCTTCCAGAATGGAGCGACGCGAGCTCTTCTCGCGAGTCTACTTCCGTATAACAATGACGTCGTATGTGATTGGAGGAGCCTGATGAGCCTTCGGCCCCATCGTCCAATCACGTGTGAGCTTTTTTGTGCACCTACGACTTCTCGCGAGACCAGCATATTATGCAGAACATGTTTGTGTTACTATACTCAGAAGAACCTTCATCTCCAGTTACCGTGTTTGTATTTTGTTGTTCACGTGAACAATGGCTGCCACGACGTCTCGCGTTCAACTTCGCCTCCAACTGCTCTTAAGTCCCACAACTTTCGGCCAGCCACGCCCAGACTGACGAGAAGAAACTTTGCTGATTGCTATCAGCGGACTGTCTCGTCAGCTTGCCCCACCGCATACTGCCGACATGAATGAGCGCCTCACTCAGCTGGAGAATTCGATGCACTCCAGGTTGCAGTCCATAGTAAGGAATTGGGTATTGGCAAAGAGAAGTCGCGATTAGATTCGAAGCACGATTTGCGGGATATACGAATTCTATCAAGATGCATCACACGGGTGCTTGAACGAATGCGATGCATTGCAATATTTTCTCCTCCATGTTTTGTTTTTGAATGACTCGGCGCAGTATCCCGCGGCCGGAAATGCTTGTGACACAAGGCAGCGTGCGTCAACTACATTTGCAGCGACATCTACTGGACTGGAAGTTGTATTACACTTGTTTTTGGCTGATGTTGGCCATGGATGATTCATTGCTAATTTTATTTATTGATTTTTTCAACTCATTCGTCATTCTGTCTAGCATCAAGAATGCGTGCAGTGAATCCGCGAAAGCTGTAGAATCCGCGATGCACTCATCATGGCGATTATTTTGCACCTAGTCCATAGAGGACTAAGATGGCGAGGGTAAACCATTTCTATAGCACCAAAAAGGAGGACATTGTGCAGCATATCAATAAATTACTAAAGGTGTACGTCGAAGATGAAGTCACATTTTATAGCACAATTCTTAGTATTGGTTTAAAGAGGGATACTTTACTCCTGCACACCGCAGCAATAAAATTGAAATGTAAAAATTGAAGTTCAGCATTTGTATTTGCTTAGTGCTTACAGCTCCTTATTTCATGTAAACTAATAACTTGTGTACATGATACTTGTTGATGGCATTAAAATTATTTCTAATAGCATTAAAAGAGCATTAAATTAGAGTTCCTCATTCCTGTATAAAACCTGTGAACGCTTAATTTAATCTGACATATTAAAAAAATCCCCATCATCATCCAGCAGATGTTCAGTTTCTGCCCAAATATTTTCTTTCTGTTGTGGATTTTTGTAACAGGGATAACTAGGATCATACATAGTTTGTATGAACTCTGTTTATTCTCTGCTTCCAAACTCATCATCTCATCCATTCCTGCAATAAGAATTTTCTTTTAAAGTTGTGAGATTCACTCTAGAATCTCACAACTTCTTCCTGGTCTGTTGAAGCACCAATAGTCTGCATCCAATTATTTAATTAATTGCTCTTAGTTTTTGGGAATATATACAAACTATGCTCTAATTTCTAGATACCGATCTGTTTTTACTATAATTTAATTTGACAAACCGGGTCTTCTCTACATTCTTTTTTCTGTTTGGTGCGATTGCAATAGCGGGTCTTGATCTGGACGGACCGGAGGGGAGCAAAAAATAGCTCAGCTCCGTATTTTGACGGTGAAGGACGGAGAAGACGTACGTGGGCGGTGACGAGCGGAGGATGTGGAACAGCTCTCATTGATTTACATGACAGACAAGTACTCCGTACGTGAGCGGGGCGGAGCGCTGACGGAGTATGTGGAATCTGGGGGTAAAGGAGGACAAATACACGTCCGGCTGGGTGCAGCGCCGGACGCCGGACAGTGCAATGAAAATCCGGACTGTCCGCCCTAAAGCCGGACATCTGGCCACCCTACTCTGCAGTCGAGCAACTTTGCGGGATATACGAACTCGAGGAAGAGAAGACGGGTGCACAACGCCACGCTAGCGGTAAATATATGTTCGATTACTGGTAGCTATGCTAAAAGCAGCCTAGCTTAGCTAGGCAAGCTAAAGACAACCTAGCCTAGCTAGGTAAGCTAAAAGCAGCCTAGCCTAAAGCTTTATTAAAGTGTATTTTTTGTGATTCACAGGAAGCATTATGCCGTCTTAACAACTCGGAGACTAATTGCAGGCGCTATGAACCGGAGCAGGGGTAAGGTTTAAAGAATATGCTTTCATTCTGCGGTAAAAGGACATGGATACGGATAAATACCGACCATAGCTGTACTTTTTTTTTTCACAGACTACAGTCGCCTCACAATGAGGCGGTGACCTCCTATTTGCTCGGATTTGCACGATGTTGATAAAGACGACATTGTGTGTAAGTGACTTGTTTTAATGTTTTCTCCTTCCTTGTTACTGTGACTTGCGTTTGATTTTTTATTCATACCACTCTCATTTAATTGTTTTCCAGCTGCCTGTAAGACGTATTATGAGACGGTATGCAGGAGCTTCAGATACACGCTGCTAGCCAGCACGCTGCGTGCGGAGGCTGCCAGGCTATCTGCTCGGAGTCGGGCCAGAAGAAAGAGGGTAAGACTTTATTTGGTGACTATTTTTCAGGTGCATTGATAGATGTGTTGTGTCCATATGCAGTGCGCTGATTCATTGTTTTTTTTTTTCAGCTGCTGAAGGCGAGGCAGAGTGTGCTAGCAGATGAGGAAGTGGAACTCTGGAAGTCCGCCACCGTCGACCTCATGTCCGACGAAGAAGATGGCGTCGTCGGCGGTGTCTCTGGATGGATTGTACGGTCGCCGCCATTTCGTAGGCCGGATCTCACTGAACTCTGTGTTAAGCTGCAGTCCCGGTTAGAAGCGATGCCGAAGTACAGGGCCACGCACAGTAGGCGTCTGCACATCGGACCTGCCTCGGAGGGAATGCTGCCTGTTACCTCCAACCCCGAGGAAGCAAACGGACCGTTCACGGAGTTGTAATTTTTAGATACGCATGTGTTTGGATACGCGTTGTATATAGTTGTGTGTGTTTTAATAAAGCTCTTTCTTTGCATAAACAGCTTCCTGGCAAATCTTCATTTCCTGTATAAATTCATTCATGTCCTTGATGGTAGCATAATAATTGTGTAGTAGTGTAGGATAACATAAATACACAGCATATGAATGAATAAATATATGAATGAATAAATATATGAATGAATAATATATGATATATATATATATATGAATGAAATATATATATATATATATGAATAAATATATATATGTAAATATATATATATGCCAACCAATCACGAGCGACTTTACTTGTTTAAAAAGAAGTGGTTCCGTCCAATACTCAGTAAGAAAATTAAAGCCTGGCGTGGCCACGTGTGGTTTTGCTGCCAATCACGAGCGATTTCATTTGTTTGAGAATAGTGGTTTCAGCCAATACTGAGAAGGTTATTCAAGCCAGACCTGGCCAGCCGCGCGGGTTTGCTGTATTCATATGCTTCAGGAACCAACTTTATCAAAACCTGTGTGCCCTCAAACGAGTTCCTCCCTCTGGTTAACTCACACAGACTGGATTCTGGGAAGAAAGTATCCTCAAGTAACGTGAGTCCCATTTTCTCTGTTTCTCCAAAGTCAGGGGAGAAGGAAATGCCAAAATGCCAAAGTCCAGTGTCAAGTACCCACAGTCAGTGATGGTCTTGGGTGCCATGTCAGCTGCTGGTGATGGTTACTGTGTTTTATCAAGGGCAGGGTCAATGCAGCTAGCTATCAGGAGATTTTGGAGCACTCCATACTTCCATCTGCTGAAAAGCTTTATGGAGATGAAGATTTCATTTTTCAGCATGACTTGGCACCTGCTCACAGTGCCAAAACCACTGGTAAATCGTTTACTGACCATGGTATCACTGTGCTCAATTGGCCTCTTGACCTGAACCCCATAGGGAATCTGTGGGATATTGTGAAGAGAAAGCTGAGAGACGCAAGACCCTCTGAACACTCTGGATGAGCTAAAGGCCACTATCGAAGCATCCTGGGCCTCCATAACACCTCAGCAGTGCCACAGGCTAATTGCCTTTATGCCACGCCGCATTGAAATGGTCATTTCTGCAAAAAGGATTGCCGACCAAGTATTGAGTGCATAACTGTACATAATTATTTGAAGGTTGACATTTTTAGTATTAAGAACACTTTTCTTTTATTGTTCGGATGAAATCTGCTAATTTTGTAAGATAGGAATTTTGGGTTTTCATGGCTGTATGCCAAAATCATCCGTACTAAGACAAAAAAAGACCTAAAATATTTCAGTTAGTATTCAATGAATCTAAAATATATGAATGTTCAAGTTTTATTATTACATCATGGAAAATAATGAACTTTATGACAATACGTTAATATTTTAAGAAGGACCTGTAGATGGTTTAGGGCAGTCGTGCCCAAAGTCTTTCATCGAGGGCCGCTGTCCTGCAGGTTTTTTTTCTGGTTTCCCAGCTTCAGCACAGCTGATTCAGATTATTGCAGTTCAGCAAAAGCCTGTTAATCGGCTATCAATTGAAATCAGCTATGCTAAAGCATGGAAACCTCTAACTGCTAAGAAACACCCTTCTAAAGATTCCTGCAGAAATTGAATGGGAGTTGGATCAGTCTGTTGGAGCTCAAATGCTTAGCATTCTGCATTTGGCCTGTGTAGCTTTCGTCCCAGAAGGAAGCCAATAGGGCTTTTTGTCTGCAGATCTTTAAGCTGTTGTGTTCACTTAACTTTGCTGTGAGTAATAAATGTATTCATTGTCAGCATTCTTTTCTTTATTCATTGTTTTTGGCTCAAAATCAACATCAGGCATAAATAAATGAACTGAAAACGATATTACTAACAGCACTAGAACATTTTGTCTGTTTATTGGTCAGATGTGCCCAATAAAAAGACCAAACAGGAGTATGAAATATAAATACAGGTAACAGATGCTGCATTACAACCCAGCCAAAAACAAATTCAATGTAATATTACAATTATTGTGCTATATCAGTCAAATGTCTTGGAGAAGCATGCCAAATGATTTAAGTCATGTAATGAAAGTTTCATAATTGCCTTACAAAAAAGATGTACTGGACTTTTTTTTTTAACAGATCCCATGTCATTTGAAAAGTGACCCATACCTAGCTACAAAAAATAGTTTGGACATAGTGTACACCTGTTAAATGCACCAAACACCTTTTCAGAATGAAAACACCCTCCATTTTATGTTATGTTATTTTATATATGGTATTTTAACTATTTTTCTCTCAGAGCAGCATGCTCAGACCAAAAACAACTTCAATTAATTAGGTAAAAACGGAATTTAGCTCAACATTTTCTTCTCTAATGGATCAATATTACATAATGCAGTCTAAAGTTAATTTGCTTCAGAAGAAGTACATTTCTTCTGTTTTTATCCTTTGATACAGTGAATTGTGCAGATGCATCAAATAACATTTAGTCTCAAACAATAGAAACACGAAATGCAGAGATATTATTAGAAAAACAAACTATGCAAAACCAACATGGCCCTATGTGAACAGGTAAAGTCAGCTAACTGTATTACCTGGTTGGAACCAATATTGCCAGAGCTGGGAAGTTTTTGCATTCCTTTGCAGTAATGTTGACCTCTCTGGAAGGTCTTAATTGGGCAGTGGCCAGGTGACCTCTGAGACAAGCTTTAAAAGGAAGATAAACACAACTGTTCTCCACTGTTCTTCCTGTTAATGCTAAAAGCTTCTGTAATCTCAGGCGGTCTGCCTTACTTCTAGTCAGTGTTTCCTCTTTTTTATGCTCTTTGCCATCCAGGCTATTTCTCTGGTCTGTTAACACCAGTTTTTAGGACCCAAATGCAGAGACCAGGAGGCAAAGGTGAATCTTACAGGTTTCATGAGGCAGAAATAAAAAAATCTAAAATAACAAATACAGAAAGCCAGGATGTGGGGGACATTAGGAGCAAGAGAAGACAAGGAACAAGCACTGAGGAACTGCACAGGGAGAGTATATATGGGAGACAGAACAAAGAATGGACAAATGTGTCATGATCTTGGCACCATAGGCTGGGTTTTACTTTCTCCTCTTATCTGCTTTGCTCCTCCCCGGCCTAATTATCTCTTATCAGATCCACCTGTTTCTTCTGCTATTTATGCCACCGGTTCCCAGCCAATGGTGCCAGGTTATTTGAGCTTCCAGCAAGTCTAATTCTAGTGTTTTCAGTGCGTGTATTTTCTGCCCCTGGACTTCTGAGTTTTGGCCGCCCCTGTTCTGCTCTGTTTTGCCTGTTCAGTTTCAGTGTTTTCTGGATTTACCTGGATTTCATCTCTTGCCAACCGTGGACCTGTCTTCTGACCACGGCTTGGATTATCCCTTCTGGGTCCCTTGTTGCCTCTGTGTGCTCTGGCTGCTGCTGATTGGTGCTCCTCTTCCCTCCTGGAACTCTGGTACCGGTTCAGTTTCAAACTGCGGGTTTCTGCTCCTCTGGACTTCACTCCTCCTTCTGTGCACAGACTGAACTTTGCCAGTGTATCCAGTGATCCCGCCCCAGCTGATGAGCAGCCGCACACAGCTTATTAATAAACGCCTTTGAAGTTATCTCGTCTGGATTCTGGGTCCAATCCTCTGAGCCTTCTGACATGATGAGCTGATAAGGAGCAGGTGTGAGTGAAACTAACTAGAAGGAAGCCAAGGGGAAAGGAAAGAAGCACAAGGGGCAACAAAGAGTAACTAAAGACTGCTTAACCATAATGGAAGATAAACCAAATAACAAAACAGAATAACTAATAACTGAAAAGTAAAAACTCAGAGTCCCAAAAGGGGAGAGCCATGACTAGGTTTCCATATTGTCTTGTGATGCTCAAGGTGTTACTCTGACAAAATGTGTTTCTTAATACCACACATCAGCTCACTTCCATCTTTGGCTATGTTCACATTGCAGCCTGAAGTGACCCAAATCCAATTTTTTTGCCCATATGCGACCTGTATCTGATCTACCTCCGTAAACATGGAGCACGCTGGCCTGTGATGTCATCTACCGTTCTCTCACTGCGCATGCGGGACACTTGCGTTGTATGACTGCAGTTCACACAGGAGATCACATACAAGTTTCATTAATTTGGAAATATGAACGGCAACACAAAAGAATCGGAATTGAGCATCAAGGCCTGCAGTGTAAACGTAGCCTTTGTGTCTAGCCACCATGCATCATGGCTTTTTCTATCTCTGTAATCCATAATCCTAGCCCTCTGCTGATTGTGGTTAAGCATGTATAGTCTCATTAAAGTTACACCACATCATCTTAACCAGATTTAATGGAAAGCAGCATTCCATAAATGACAGGAAGTGTTCAAGATCCTGAAGAAACAAAGCAGTCAAATAGTCCATTGGATATTTTCTCTTAAGTCCTTTTGATCCAAAAGGTTTTTTTGGAAAATGTAAGATGGACCTTTGTGTTCTCAATCGAACAATGTAATTTGGGAGGTTGTTCAATTGGAAATGAGTGGATGAGCAGCAGAAAATGCATCTGGATTTTATACTTTTACAGGCCAAAATCTCTTAGGAAGTCTTCAACATTACATAATACATGAAATAAAAAATGGACATGATTCTAAATGCAAGAAAAGGTTAAACCCAGTAACTGCATTCATATTATGGTGCTGGTGATTAAATATATTCCACAGAGGTCCATATATTTTTTAAACAGCGTGTGATAAGACAATAACATTTTGTACAGCACTGTACAGCATTGTTTACACAATTTGTTTTTACATTTTGACGCTGTACATCTACAGCAGTTTATATGATAAAACAATAAAAACCTAAATCAGTTACATTTTTTTCTAAAATGACCAGATAAAATCACAACTGTACATGATCATAACCCCATAAACGAGGTGCTGTTTAAAGGGCAAGCTTGGTTGCACTCCAGAATGAGGTGTGTTCTCATGTGAATGACACACTTTTATCACCTCCAGTGCTGCTGACAGGGGGAACTGTCTCCATTTATTATTGACATCCAAATTCACATTATTTTTTTTCAAATTAACTTTTTAGGCATTATATCAATTGGAAGAGAAATGCATAGCCAGTCAAAGGAGTAACACAACAATTTGAGCAGGTTAATCTGTGTGCAATGATCACTCACTGGTGTTTTTCTATTTACCTATGCAAATATATTGGCTGTGTTCAACAATTATCACACCCCTGTGTTCAATTAATGAAACAATTAGCATTTAAATACGCAATAGAAATAGGCTTAGCTAAATAAATCACAGAAGGAAATTAGCTATTACCCAGATCAAGCTATTCCTCTTAATCTACAATTTATGACAAGAAGGAGATTCAGCTGTGGCTGTAACTGACAGGTGCATAACCATCTGTTCCTGACTTCACCTATCTACTGAAAGATCCTGACAAGATTAAACTGTGCTCCTCATCCATCACATCAGCATGTTTAAAGGCCCTTAAGATTTTTTCTTGATGTTTAAAACCTGATATAATATGTCCAGATTTGTAAAAACAGATGCCTGAACAATATTTAGACAAAGCAGTGCTTAAGAAAAGCAACCTAGTTGGATCAATGTAATGGATTTATTGACTGGGGTTCTAGACGAGAATGAAGGATAAACAGAGAAAATCAAGGTAAACCCTTTTGACAACCTGTTTATGAGGTGTCACTTTGGATTTGGATCAAGGCTTGTAGGGCTCCACAAGGGCAAGTGTTGGCCATTTTTTACTAGGTGGCTGCCTGATGGCCAGCTGGGCAGGCATAAGGTTCCTTTTCTTTTACTTTACAGTCATCAGGATTTGAAGACATAATAAAAACCTGTGCAGAAGCTTTTGTGAACTTTGAACTCAATGTACTCAAAATTTTTACTGAAAAATTTACCAAAAAATATTGGCAAAAATATAAATGTCACAGTTTCCTAACAATCTCCCCTTAGGGTGAGCTCTGATACACTGATGTTTGAACAACACAAATATGAAGAACTTATCAAGTTGTTGCTTTTAACAGTTCAGCATATATTAATTTATACTTTTCCAAGTCTGTGTATCTATCACATGTTCAATATTTCCTTTACATGTTTAAACTGTGCTTGAAATACCAGCCATGCATTCCTTCTGAAACTTTTCAAATATTGTCACGGTAAATTTATAGAAACTCATCTTTATAGCTTTTTTATTTTTTTGTAACAGAAAAATAAAAAACGCATCAGATCTTCAAGAAAGCAGACTCTTGGCTTCAAAGAGACACCTACTGGCATCCACAGAGCCAGCTTTGTCCTCTTGCAGACTTGGGATTAACCCCCAAAAAAAAAAAAAAAAAAACTGTTTCTGACATTTCCGTGCACCAAAAAGGAGCCTCATCATGTGAAATGATTAAAAACTTTCTCTCCCCCATGGTGCCATTGAATCTCTTATATCCATGGCTCTCAAAACATGGTTAAAATAACCACAGATATACGTTGGTATCATTAAGCAGTACTGAAAACAGTTTTCTGTTTTAATTATATGCAATGTAGTGATATAAAAAACAATGTAACCATATTTCAAGTCCAACTTTTGCAACCACCAAATTTGAAAATTTGCTAAGTAACTGGCTGTTAAGAGAAAACACAAGCTAATAAAAACACAGTTTATCTGCATTGTGTATTAACTATACACTCTATACCACGTTTACTAACGCTGATTGCACAGTAGACCTACAGATTGTTTCAAAAACATTACCTTTGATATAAAATTTCCGCGCCTGTGAAATTATAGTTTTTACTGCACCAGTTACTAAGCTTTACATGCAATGCAGCCATGTTGGATTTTTAGGTTAGAGCCACTGGTCTCTATTTATTCACTGAATTGCTGATAAGTTGTTGGTAGTACACAGTGATGTGAAGTCACCAGCCGCCATAATGCTACTCCCCAGTTAGACTAGTTGGAATGTAAACAATACGTGCACTACAGCATAAGAAAAAAAAATCATGTTCTCATTTTCACGGGGGCTTAAGACTTTTAAAATAAAAATAAATTCAACACTTTGACACACACTGGCTTTTTCATAGAATCCGTAGATTACTGTCATTTAAGGTAGAAAATTGTCATGTAATATAATATATTATACAAATCCATAACAACAACATTAGTGCATTAATGGATCATAATAATACTCTAGTCAGATATTAAGAATATAACACACGCACACACACTATTGGATGATGTGCCAAAAGTGCTAAATTCCTGATGTACGTGTAATATAGGTGTATTGAGTATATTGTTATGGTAGTTATATCACATTAAGGGCATTTTTATGGTGAGACTCCTGGAGAGTAGGGAGTACCAAGATGATGGCAGTTCACTTCAGTTTTTTTGGTCTATCAGCAATTCAGTGAGAAACTAGAGATTGGTGGTAGGAGCTGTTAAAAAAAAAAAAACTCAAACCAAATAAAAATTTTTTTTTAGAAAAAAACTTCTGTTAAATTTTCAAGCTGCATATTTGGATAGTTCAACTAATGAGTGACATTACATGGCAGTGTTAATATATATATATATATATATATATATATATATATATATATATATATATATATATGCTAACAATATATATATATATATATATATATATATATATATATATATATGCAGTAGAAATAATCAGTGTCTTACTTGATTAATGTCAAGTCTTACTATCTTAATAATCTGCATAAAATATGCAAATAAAACTGAAATAACTGCAAGATGTCAGTGTTTGCATTTCATTTATTTTACTTTGTAGTTCCTTCTGTAGGCATATATATATAAAAAAAGCTTGTCACTGCTAATATGATAGATACAGTATGTGATGGAGCGGTGGTCAAAGTAATCTTATTTCTACCTGTCCCTGCAGTTTTTAATGCATATGTGCAAGGATTTATGCTGTCATTTCAATGAATTGATTTCTACTTAAAACCTTATAAAATGCAAGTCAGTGCCATAAGGCAGGCATACTTACAGTTCTATTTATGTCAGCATGGATTAATTCAACACACAAAAACATTCTTCTCTCTCTCACATTCAATTCCCTGAAATAAAGTAATTCCCTCTAAAGTCCCTATCATCATCTCTTGGGTCTTGTCCTTAACTTGAGTCATGACTCACCAGGTTTCCAAGGGGACAATGCTATGCACTCATTAATATTCTAGCACTTTACCGGTGCCATTCTTGTGTTTTATGTTTGCTGCTCTGCCTCCCAATTCTTTTTATACTTTCTCTTTTCTCCTCTCCCTCATCTCTCATTCTGCCCTCTTTTAGTTACACTGCAAACTCAGCTGGATTATCCGTGCAGGTCTTTTAAACGAAAGCCTGCTTCATTCTTTGTGACACGTCATTTGTTTTGTTTTTGTGGACTGCACAAATGCTGATGCTCTGCTTTTGGTCCAGCTACTTAGATTGCAATACTGGGAGCAGCCGGATGGTAACATGCTGTGTGTAGACTTAATTAAGAGTTTTAATCAAATCTCCATTCAAATCTTATGTAAGTTGGAGTGATGTGGAGCTTGAGCTGAACCGGCTGGCTAACACATGTGTAACTCATTGGAATAGAAGTTCTTCAGTCGTATCTTAAAGCTTATTTTTCCTAAGCGTACATTTAAAGCTACAGCTGTGTAATAATTACAGGGATATAAAGTCAGAAATTGAATATATTATACATAACTATGTTATTTATCATCACCTATGAGCTCAGCCTTTAACCATAATATTTGTGGCGTTGCCTTAGAATTCGAGTATTTATAATTACATAGGAGCGGGTCTCGCAGCCATGGAGGCTGACATCTTTGCGCATACGGCAACCGCAGAGGCAACAAACTAGCGACAAGTAGATCTCCCATTACGCTGGAAAATAACTATGGCAAGTTGAGAGAGATTAACTGAGACGGTACTGAACAGTAGATGGCAGTATTATGCCTGAGAAGCGTTTAGTCTGCCTGAAACCAAAGAAGAAGAAGAAGCAGGTATACTGCGCCTCAGTAACAAGAAAGGTGAACAAGGCGGCAGGCGTGAGTGACTTTGCAAACTGTTTGGCACTGTGTGGCCAAACATCAGACGAATGGAGGATCATGCCTACTCTGTATCACAACGAAAAGCGGCGGACACCGAACCCCCATCATCTAAGAAGCGAGGAAACACGCGACGAGAATAAACGCAAGCGTGACAAGTTAAGAAACGACATAAAAACACGGATCAAAACATTGGCACGGCATTTACACGATGGAAGTCACTGATGGAGGAAAAAGGTTTTCAAAGTGACGCTCAGTTGCCAGTTTTCTCTTGGACAGGTAATTAATCCTACACACACAATTGTCTAATATCACTGCAGTTTTTGGAGTACAGGATGCTCAGACCTGTCTAAAACAATAACATGCTGCGTGATGATGCTGGTACTCTCCAGTATACTTATTCAGCAACGTCCCTGACGTTTCATAGGTAATGATTCTGTAATTTTCTGTAAAATAATTTTTCTCTGGATATATACCTCGGTTACTTCTCTCCGGCTCCTTGGAGATCTTCAAGCCTTTTCTCCTCTGCTCTAGTCACCCCGCTGGCACCCCTCCTCGCCTGGCTCCTAGCTGCACGCCCCCACCCCTCGCCTCTCTGCCCTCTTCCTTTCCCTCTTCCTCGCTTTTGTAACCCCCATGCCACAAACAAGACTTGGACTCTGTAAACGGGGAATATATATATTCTTCCAGCGTAACACAATCTCGCTGTTAAACTAATGACTACAATTACTTGCTGTTTGTTTATATCACCATGCAAAAGCAGCTCACCAAAAACGCCACAACGATGTAGAAAAAATAACGGTATATTTATTATCTAAAAGTCTACATGAAATCTATACCCTACACAGACCAATGAAATACTATCTTTAAAATTATCTATGTAAACAAACCTCATCGCTTGAGAAGGTGTAGGCGATTCCGACGTCGTGGAAGACATTTTTTGTCCCGTAACGCTCGCCGTACTGTTGGGGAGAAGCGGTGGGGGATGTTCATGGTGCTGCAGTCTGCAGTCTGGACCGCTAGATGTGCGCTGAAAAGTACACACTGTAGCTTTAAGACATTCGGATTGATTTGAATGTTGAGTGTTAGTTAAAATATGAGAAGAAAATCTGATCTGCAATATATGATCAGATCTGCAATCCATGCTTAAAGTTCCATCTGCTACACCAAGACTGATTTCTAAAACTCCCAGTGATTCAAAATGATTTCCCACAACTCTTTTTTTCTGATGTGAACAACTTGTTATTCTTTTGGATTTGAGCATTAATTTGGGCTTTATAGGACCTGGGCATGGATATATGCTGTAGGAGATATGCTGTAGAAGGTATGCTGCCTAAGACAAGCATTTGGAAAAGGTTATTTTTGCAAGTTCAGTGTAAATTATGGAAACACCAAGTGTATGCATGCCATTAGAGTGCATAATAAAAAACAGCGTGAATGACAGGAATGTTTCTGTGCAACTGGTTTATATCCATCCATCCATCCATCCATCCATCCATCCATCCATCCATCCATCCATCCATCCATCCATCCATCCATCCATCCATCCATCCATCCATCCATCCATCCATCCATCCATCCATCCATCCATTTTTTTTTCATTTTATCCGAGGACAGGTTCGTTATTCAACACAAACGTAAAAATTTTTTAAAATATATTATTACTCATGTGCTAAAAACAACATGTTATTTAGTCAAAGTAGAATTGATGTGTAAGATTCTAAGGTACTGTCTGCCATAGGGGAAGCTAAAGCTGTTTGGAGTGCTGCAGCATGGTAAAGATTGGGTATGCTTTATCAAAAATACTCTATGATAAAAAGAATGGTCAATAATATTGATTTCCTACAAGAACACACAGTCATTTGGAGACTGTTTAAAGATGAAACTCCAACTCACAATTCAGGATTTTTTTATGCCATGTTATAATGGCTAAAATCATGTCTATAGTGCTGGGTTAGTCCCTGAATGTACAACATTTGAACAACAGTTTATTGGAATGTGAAACTGCCGCAGGTTTGGAGGGATTCATGAGCATCAGCAAGAGGAACCTCTGGAAGTAGATTGAACAGTTAAGTTACCAGACAGAAACAAAGGGACATGTCTCTAATGTTGAATTCTGGCTCACTAACCTTCTTGTTGTTTGAGAACAAATCTGGGAGTTTTGGTGCAGGGGAATGCACAGGGTCAGATTTGTGGGAGCAGAAACAGGCCGAATGATCAAGGGGACAAATCAGTTTGGGATACGAGAACAGGTCCAGGGTCAAGGCCAGGTGTTCAGAGATCAAGAGACAATCCAGGGGAGAATACGAGAGTGAGGTCAGAGCAAAGAAAACAGGTAAGAGATCCAAAAACACACTCTGACAGGTCCGATAGTGCTCAAGCAGGCTCAGAGAATCAGGTCAGAATCAGGCATGCAGGTAGCAGGAATGCTGGATTAAATGGTGGCTCGCAATAATCTGCCACGAGAGCTGGTTATAATGTCAGGCCACTACTGTGCCTTGCTTCCCTATAGTTATGGAGAGAACTTTAAATCCTTTAACTATTTTTTGGAGTTTTACTGGTTTTAAATTTGAAAGAGATTGTGGCCAGCAGCAAGGGCTTTTGTGAAGCTTGAAGAATTTATTCAAAGTGAAGAAAAAACAGCTTTAAAAAACAAGACAAAAATATCTAAAGGCAAAGTCATTCTCCTCTACACAAAACAACACATAATTAAAAGCTATTGAAAATCATGTGAAGAGATTAAAGTTGGTAATGTCATTAACTGGTTTTTGCCCCTAAGATTTTCCTTAGCCCTAATTTCTAACAGCTCGCTTAAACCCCCACCCCAACAAACTTGTGGTTGTTAATTCATTTAGTGATCCAAGGAAACCTTTCAATGACAACACATCATACAGTGCATGATATGTTTTCTACAAAACATTATTATGCATTTATTTGGTATTTGGTGCAGTTTTTCTTTGTTGTTATCCAATCAAAACAAAGATTATGCACATCCACCCTTAGTCCTAAGGTGAATTTAGGGTCATTGATAAATTAAACAGGCATAATTTATTACTGTGGAAACAAAGGAAAATATCAATCACGAATTGACTAGGAAGAGTGAAACCCAGACTTCAGTTTTTAAAGCAAAGTGTCCTTATTTGTTTTGTGTTTTTTTTCTTCCAGTTTGAAATACTAACTTTTATTTTTTTTCTCCTTTGAAAATTAAAATGAATAAAAACATCATTGGCATGTTAATTGGAATTGGAATGTGCCTCAGGTCGGGAGGGATTCACCAGTCAACAACCAGAACTTCTGGAAGGAAGGAGACTGGACAGTACCCTAATTTTTCTAGTGTTGGATTCTAGATCTTGTGTTTGGGAACAAACTTTGAAAGTTTATGAAGATGCATGTAAAGTTAATGGTGAACCTCAAAGGATTCCTGAATTCGTTAATGTTGTTTGTCAACCATAATTTCAATCTGAAAAACTCACACGGAAAGAAAAAGACAATAAGAAGAATTTTATCAATAAAATTAGACTTCAGCGATCAGACCTCGGCAGGAAATTTTACTTTAACATGCTTAAGCAGGTGTGTGAGAACAGCGATGCTTCTACCAAGGCCTGAAACTGGTGGTCGAGTGGAGATAGATGAAATGGGTTCAGTCTATGGATAACTGGTTGGCAAGACAATCAGCTTGAGCTGAATTGGTGAGGGTCCAGTTGGTTATAGTGCTTCACTCAGGTTACCTGGAAAGATACATTTCCAGCTTGGAAAAACACAGCTTTGCATGAACTTGTCCATGATGAGCAAGCATGAAATGAAAGTGGAGATGATCCAGGTCAAAGTTATTCCAAAAAAGTTAAAAAACAATCCACTGGACTTTGTTTCCAAGTTAGAAGATGTTTCGCTTCCCTTCCAGAAAGCTTTTTCAATAAAAAATGTCAGGAATAACGTTGAGTTCGAGACTTTATAGAGTGGACCAAAAACAAAGCCTCGTTTAAGCTTAGAAAATATGCAAATCTAACTGGACGAATTGGTCCACTGTTTAGGAAACTGGGTCATTGTGGGTCACCTGTATATGTTTCTGAAAGGTGGATCATTAGAGGGAATTATTAGCTTGGCAAGGAAACAGAGTGCCTCGCCTGTTCTGCTGAGGTGGCTCAGGCATCTGTTCAAGATGCCTCCTGGTTGCCTGCCTTAGGAGGTGTTCCAGACATATCCTATTGGGAGGAGGCCTTGTGGAAGGCCCAGGACATTCTGGAGGGACTATGTCTCTGAACTGGCCTGGTGTCGCCTCTGGGTCCCCCTAGAGCAGCTGGAGGAGGTGTGTGTGGATCGAAAGTCTGGAAATCTCTGCTTAGACTGTTTTTTTTTCTTGTATGAAATCGATATTATTGATTATTCTTTTTATCATAGTGTATTTTTGAAAAAAGGGTACCCAATCTTTACCATGCTGCAGCACTCGAAACAGCTTTAGTTTCCCCTTTGGCAGACAGTGCCATAAAATCTCACACAAAAATTCTACTTTGACTAAATAACATGTTTGTTTAGCATATGTGTAACAACATATTTTCAAAGCTGTTTATATTTGTATTGAATAACAAACCTTTAAACAAACTGTTAACAGCAAAAACAGATCAAAATGGATCAAGCTGGAGTGTGGGATTTCGTGAACAGCTGAGCGTTATATCTGTCAGTACCATAACCTTGTTTTGTCTTAATAAATTATTAGCAAAAATCCATCAAACTTAAAACCCAGGAAATGGGCCCAAAAGAAAATATTAACCAAGACGAACCTACAGGAACTAAGCGTAATGAACAAGAACTGAACTGTAACAAAAAAATCAAGGGGATTTATACAAAGATCAAAGGAAGACAACTTATAAAAAACAATAAATAAATCTAGACAACTAATCATTTAAATGTAAAAATTATAACTATAACACCAAACTAAGACATCCTAACACTAACATGCTTTTAAACAGTGGAGCTTTAAGAGTTTGATTGCTTCTTCACAGTCAGATCCTCCATTACCAGCTGCTTGATTAATTTATTCACTCCCTGGTATTGCATCATGTTTCAACCTCAGCAGCGGAAATAGAAAGTTGAAAATCTGCACACATTTACTAAATGTGTGCACTCGTATTAGCAAACATACTAAAATAACAATTTAAAAAAGTAAAGTGGACTAGAGTAGCAAAAATATATAAAACTGGGAGGATTTTAAAATTCATCAGCGGTGTTTTATAGAGATTTTTTTGATGTCTTAATATGGTTACTTGAAATTTTCCTTGGAGAATGTTTTGACACTACAGTTTTCTACTTTGTTTGTAGTATAATGGGATTTGACATCTTATTTTTATGTAAAAAATCTTTGAAAAATACCCAAGCCAGTTGAGCAGTCTTCCTTCTCAGCTGTTAGGAAGACTGTTCCTTCAAGTTTATTGTTTTTTTATGTCTCTGTTCAGACTGTTAGTACCTTTCAAGAACTAAAAGCATATGACTTCAATAACCTCAAGAGTGGTGTCTAAAATTTTGAAAGTGCACTTTAGCGGGGAACAGATATGTTTTGTCTACCAAAAAGGAAGTACAATATCAGTGAGTTGTTTCCCCTGAAGCTGGAAAACGCATGCCTGAGTTTACTGTCATTTTCCCTTGCTAAATAGTAATTACTACAAAATATTACACACAAAACTGCTGAAGCAGTTCTACAACGTCTGCTCAAGTGTCAAATTGTACAGTCAAAAGCACTGAGGCGATCAATTGTGGAATCAGAAGTTGTTTTTTGCACATCGTTTAGAACAAACACCTGTAACTGCTCAACGTTCAATCTTAAGACGAACACCTAAACACCATAATAAAAGAAACATGAATTCTGTATTGGATGTTGTGTGTTAAACAGCATAATTAAACATTGATTAGAGAACTGAAGGATTGCTATATGATGTGATCTTCCCTCTAGGCTTTGATTATGGTATTTCAAGCTCTGTAGCTCTTTTTTATGGCATACCTGTGAGCCTTTTTCCATTCTGTGAAAAAAAAAGTCTGCCAACATTAGACAACACTCCTCACTTTCTCTGGGACCTAATCCCTGCCATGCTGAAAGCTGATTATATAATTACCCATTCTTTCCCAAAGATTGGCTGTGAGAGACCTGTGCCTATGTGTGCGCAAGAGGACTAGAGTCTGTGTGAGAGATTTAATGAGTGTGACAAAGGGGTGACTTGGCTATAACAGGAAAGTTAAATACTGTATATGGAATATGGCAAACAGGCAGCTGGTGCCAAGAGACCAAAGTTAATGGTATTTTATGTCACTGGATATCTAAGATTGCATGAGGAATGAAAGAGGAAAAAGAAAACAAAACTGGAGCTGCTGAAGATAATTTAATCATGTAACATAATAGGAATCCAAGAGGAGTTGGTCTGTTACCTATGAAACCGAAGTTGGAACAATATTATACCATCAGTGTTGAATTTACTTCATTGATCAGATACAAAATCAGTAATAAAAAATGCCCTCTGTAATTCACGGTGAAATTTAAAAAATTCATTCATAAATAGAAGGGATGGACTTTCATAGATAATGAATTCAGAACATTTTCCAACTTTGCAGCGCAAAGCTTTATATAGTTAATTGAGTGATTATTACACTTATTTAAAAATTGCATCTAGTGCTCTTGACTGTTTTTGGCTTAAAATTGTATAAAAGTAGACCTTGTTTAAATAATGCAATGAAATGGGAAGTTCATAAATCACTAACAGGTAGGTCACATGATAAAATCAGTGATTCCCACAGATTAAAAGAAACCCTTTTCATAAAAGTAATAAAAAATTTTCTTTAATTACATGGACAGCCTTAGACCAAGGATCTCTCAGTCAAGGAAAGAAATGTCAGAATTGCACAAAAATAGAATAGACATATAAGAAAGGGACTGATGTGCACCTAATCAAAGCAAGTAAAAGTGGCCAAGGGAACAAACACAGTTCTTTGATGTAAAGCTCTCTTTCTTTTTGCCAGCATTATTGAGATTAAGTAAAATTAGATTGCTTTCAAGCCTTTGGAAATATCTTTATGCTGGGAATTAATTTTCTATTGGCATGAGATCCGATAAACAATAAACTGGCATGGAAGTTTCCCCATCTGTGAAGATGGCTGGGAGGAATATATATCTCTAAAGGGGAAAATCTTAGACCATAATTTCTCCGTAAAATACCAGCAGACTTTACTTTTCAGTCTATTAAGCCATATATGGTAGGGAAATCTGTCATCACCTGTCAACCAACAGAAAAACAGAGGATTTTTAAATTAAAGGGGAACGCCCGTCATACACCACGCCGCTTTGTTTTTAAAACATATAAATATAAAAATATAACCACAGATGTCTGGGGCACACTGATTCGCCTATATGTTATGAATGCTGGCGTACCATAAAGAATAAATTATGAACAGTTCAGTTTGTTCCCTCAAGTCCCTGCCCATAGGAAGACGTTACTTGGATATAACCTAACGGAATATCTTCAGAACAACTCCAAATGACACAAAACTCGTGATGGGTGGTGAGTAGAACATGATGTAATAACGTAAAATCAAGGGCCCAATGTAAAAAACCGGGCGCGTTCCCCTTTAATTGTTTGGAAGACCATTTATTCTATTTTGTATCATATTAAATACAGGTTAGTCTTAAAAAAACAAATAAAATAGTTTGTAAATGTATTTGATTTAGTTTAATTGTAAATATAGTTCATGTAATAATTTACTTAATCATAAGACTAAATGTATAATCCAAGATGGGTCATATGGGTTTGGGTACCTTTGTTAAAATTGTCTAATTGTCAAAATGGATTTTGAATGTTTATTGATTTTTGATCGAAAAACATTTGATTGACAAAATACATCACCTTTTCAATTCAAAACCCCCTTTTCCTCAATTTTTAAATGATAAAAAAAATATTAACTAGAACTGGGAATTATAGTTAAGTAAGCTCTATTTCACCTTTGCATAAAAGAAAAATAACATTTAATTTCCACCTTGAACACATCAGTTTTTTCCTCACTGTTTTTAAGTGCATTGTTAACACATACCGGGTACATAGTTTTACTATAACCTCAGTGGACCAACACCTGTGATGCTGCTTGTGCATCAAATTTATCAGTGTACAAGAAACAGTGAGTACAAAGGTTCCTGCTTGGGAATTTAGTATGTATATATAAGAAAATACAATTAATTGCGTTATTTTTTAACAAGTTGAATGTTTCTAGTTAATTAATCAATTAATCAAACATTTTAAAGTGCTAGCACTACTTTTAACATTATGGTGTTTTTTTAAACCATGTGGATTAACTAGCAGTAGGACAAAAAATAAACATTTTTTTTTTACACTTTTGGGCTCCATTTCAGAATACAGCCGAGTTGACTCCTGTGTTTTTCCTACAGTGTGTTTTAAAGCAAAAACACAGATTTGTTAAAGGTTTATGTCAAGGAAAAGCAGTTGATTGCAGTCCAGTCATGGTTTGCAAGACATGCAACCTCATTGATGAGATTGTGGCAATGATTTTAAGTTTCATTTATTCGCTCTCAGCAATCCCTCAAACTGAGCATGCATGTAGCGACAGTCGAGAGGAAAACTCCGTTTAAACTGGAAGAAACTTCCAGCAGAACCAGGCCATCTGCAGAGGCTGATTAGGGTTAAAGGGGATTGAAGCAGACATACAAAAAGAAGCAGAGATACAAAAGATGATTGTTAAGCAGCTCCACCATAAGTCCTATCCATGCAAGACACAACCAGTAACATGAGCTTCAGCGGATGAAATAGCGCACATAGGGCCGGATCTATCAAAGGTTTGTGTGTATTAAAACGTGAGCTATTTCACTGCGCACGCTAAAAAATGTACAAACTGATCTATCAACAGCGTGCTAAAAGGATTTGGTCTTTAAAACGTGCTAAATAGCGCCTCTTATCCATTTAGTACTTTTTCTGCAATGAATATGCAATATGGGGCGTTTACACGCAAAAGTGCGTCTTGTGGGAGGAGAACATGTAAATATATTAATTTAGCACTCGCAAAGTGATTTATCAAACCTGAAAGCAATTTTGCTAACGGTATCTGACTCTATATTTAACA
>JAGKQL010000677.1:0-25005 GCA_018398635.1 Cyprinodon brontotheroides
ATTTAATGGCCAATCAGCGTCTCTGAACTTTTATGGTATTGGGGCGCTGAAAATACTGCGCTTTAACAGGCTACTGAACCCAAGCGCAGGTGCAGACAATTAGATGGGGAAGAGTGGCGCAAGTAATGAGGCAAGTGGGGTCCAGATGCAGCTTCCACCAAACCTTCGGTGAGATCCTTATTTATCTACCCGTTTGCAAGAAGAACATCCCTGTTGTAGGATATGAACATTTCATGTCATGGTTATTGTGACTGTGACGAATCCACCTCGTCGCTTAAAACAACCTCTCTAACTTTGTGTGCCACACACACATTCCTGTTATATCTATGCTTGTGAGGACCAATACACACGCGCTGAGACCAGTAGCTTCATTAACTTAAAAAAACACACAAGCTGTTCCTGGTTACCTGCTGGCATATTGAGGGTGCACACTTAATACTTCAGTGGGGTTAGCAGGTGTGTGTGCGGTGTGTGTGTGTGGGTGGGGGGTGGGGGTTGTGCCAAGGCCTGAGTGGGTCGATGAGTGGACGCTGACGTGTCTTCCTGACAGGCTAAATTCTGCAATCGCCTTATAAGGACAAGTTTCTACTCTGGCTGTGTGCTTAAGAACTCAGGGTTCCCACGGGTCCTTAAAAGTCTTAAAAGGCATTGAATTTCTTCAAAATAAATCTAAGGCCTTAATTAGTATTAAAATGTCTTTAAATCAGTCTTTTGTAGGTCTTAATTTTTTTTAAAACATCATAAATAGGATTATTTTTATTACTATTTATTTTTTGTAATCTAAATAAAGCGTTAAAATTGACAATTTTTTTTATAAAAAAAAATGGCTTTGTAATGTTAGGTTCTGTAACCGATAGTCGGAACCAATAAAAGCTGTTGTTGCGCCGGGACATTTGGGAGATGCATCACCATTTACTTTTTGTTTGGAAAATATGAGCAAGTGTACATGTAACTAAAATTGGCTATCCAGCCAAGAGTTTTCTCCATGGCTAAAACCAGGGAACATACATGAGGCTCAGTGGATTTTGTGCAAGAAGTCATTCAAGCGGAAGCGATGGTAATTAAAGGCAGGGGAGGTAAGCACATGCAAAGCACTGCGAAACACAAAATGTCAGAATCCAGTTTCAACAGAAACGGCTGGTATTTCTCGGTTTTGATTTCCCACCCTTGTCTCTGCAATGCCTCCACTTATCACCCAAATCAAACATACCTAAGAAAACGACATACAAAGAAAAATAGCTGCAAAAAGACTTAGCGCTTGGTTATGTTGTGGCTTTTAAAACTGTTTGTTTTGTTCCCCGCTAAAACAAAGTTTGTGAATTCAGTTAAATAATTGTTAAAATATATCTGTCATTTGTTTGTTTTTAGCTTTCTTCCTGTATGGGAAGCTTTTCAAAATTTGAAACATTAGTGCAGTGGTTTATGTTAAAAATAAACCTTTGGGTTAAGTTGTTGTAAGCACAAGCTGGTTTTTCTTGTGTTTCTTGTGAATTTGGTCTTAAATTTTATTTTCAAGTGGCATTAAAAGTCTTGAATTTAACTTGCCTTTTATGCTGTAGGAACCCTGGAACTGGCTAAAAAGGACACCAGAAAGGATTGACACAACTTTTTCTAATTCATTACAGTTACAGCACAGTGGAGCAGATAGCAACTTTAGTTTCTAAAAAAAAAAGTGATCTATGGAAGGATGTGTAATAGTTTTGGTTATGAAAACACACTCCTCTCATAAGCCGTAGTGTCTTCTCACAGATGTTATCTGTTATTAGCCAAATTAGAGCAAAGTTTATCTCATCTCCTTTAACATTTAAGTATGGGTGGTGGATTTGTTGGCTGCAAATCAAACTCTGTTTTTACATGTATCCTCGTGGATAGAGACATTTTAGATAAAGAGATTTATAAAATCATAAAGCTGTGCACCGTGGTCAAATTCTCTGACACATAAACACTACATAGATTTTTCTACCTTATGTTCAGCAGCCATCCATTGTGAATGGCTGCTTGATGGCAGATCAGAGCCATATCTAGTGGCAAAACTGGTGTTGTGAGGTTCCAACTTAAATGTTTGTAATCAAGCCTTGTGTTAAACATATTTGCAATTGCTGTCCACTACAGACCAAAAGAAAAACTGAACCAGCCAGCAAAGACATCGATTTCACTAATGTATCACTGGTTTAGAGGACAATGTAGCTTTGTGTTGGGATATATTGCCAAAATGGAGCTAAAATCTGTTGGATGAGCAATCTGAAACCATCCCCCTTTTCTTTTCCACAAAGAAGAACAAAAGGATTCCCAGAAAAACACAGTACTGGCCTACTGTGGGAGGCGGTCACCTTAATCACAGACCAATCAGCTGATACTCCAACAGGAAGTGCCCCCACATCACTCATGGTTTAAAACTCAGACCCCATTCTTTCTCTTTTCCGGTCTCTCCCATGTGGAAAAGGGGGGGTCCCTCTTTTTTTTATATGCCTTTCTCACACACAGGTACACTGTTCGTTAATATGTTTTGCTAAACGACTTCTGCTGCTATTTGTTAATATATTTTTAATCATTTACCAATTTTTAAGCTGGGTGTATTAATTTATATGATTAATTGCACTGTTATCATCATACCTGCTGCTAACGGACACTAGTGAATGTATTCATATCTGGCATATTTTGGACAATCTCAGAAGCCAGTAAACGGACTGGTTTTATTCCTTTTGTTTTCTATTTTGTTTTTATTCTTTATTTTCGTTTCTTTTAAACTAGTCATTTAATCTACCTCGTGTTTATTTTTCTAGTAGTAGTGTTTGCATAGATGTTAGATTTTTCTGTAATCCTGAATTATTAGAATAAAGACATCATTGGTTAACTTGTAGTGGTTCTAGTGGTTTCATATAGCTTGAGGAGGATTTATCATTCAGCTTAGATCCACCCCTTTTTGGTAATAGTGCGAATAAACAAAGATAAGAGGTTCTTTATTGATAATTAATAGCTCTGTTAGTCACTTAACCTGGGCCACTAGATTGGTGGAGACCTGGATTTTAACAGCCGGTCCAGGAACCCTCCAGAGGTGAATCCGCAACCCGGTAAGTAGATAATTTAAAGCTACAATTATCCAACTAAGAACACTAAATTGATTTTACCTTCGATTTTGAATAGGTTAAATAATTAGCTATAACTCCAGTTCTAGTTAATCATCTTTTCATTATCTGCAGGACATTATTTTTGTACAACATATTGGCATCCCTGGGTGGGCCTGAGTCTGAAATTTCCGTTATATGAATAACAGATAAATCATCCAGACTGCTTTTAGTTAAATAGCTAAAAACGCTACTACTGCTGAAAATAGACCGGGTGTGTTTGTGGTGTTGCAGTTACAGAGTCCAGCGGGTTTGAGTAGATTTAACGGCCAGTTGATTAAATCTCAGACCTATAATCCAATAGAGAATTCGTGATTTGGGACTTTGGCTGCGTTGTTTGTTGGTTGCTGCTATTCTGAACTCAGCTGGTTCCGGTGTTTTGAGATCCAAATTGTGTAGTGCTCTCTTTGGTGCCATCTGGTGGCGTAGGCGTGTTATTGCAACCACAGATCGAAAATTCACAGGCCAAGGCACCTTGTCTCCACCTTGGTGGTGGCTTCTGAAATTGCAGCTGAATGGTGTAGAGTAGAGACTGACACGGGAGTGGATTTTCACTCCTGTCCCGTCTCCCTCCCACAGAAAATTGTGTCCCGGTCCGATCCCGGGCCAGAGTAGAAATCTAAATCCTGTCCCGTCCCACTCCTGGTGAAATTACTCCCACTCCCATCCCGCTCCCATTCAGAATGACTTCCCGCTCCTGCTTCACTCCCATTTCTTGTTTTTAGCTCCTTTAGCGCGGGTGAAAACTCAGTCCCGAAGCACTGTTGGTTTTTGGGTCGTTTAGTTTTTTGACTTGCATTATAGTGTAGGCTTCAAGGAAAAAACTACAAAATGGAACCGTGCCAGTACTGGATTTTTCTTTTTTTCTATTTTATTTTATTTTTTGGCATCGATCCTAGTTTTTTTTTAGTTATTATTGGTTTGCTCCCCAGCTCCCGTCTGCTCCACGTTAATGTTTAATCCTGTACCGTCCCAATCGCGTGATCGTTACTAATCAGTGGCGGCCGCCCATAGAGGGCGCGCTGGGGCACCGCCCTCTCCTGATGTAGAAGAGAGAAACGCATAAAATATATTTTTAGAAATTAACTCATAAATGTCAGTTTTACTCTCTAGACTGTGTACCTATAAGCAAAACAAATTATATAAACTACATTTCCCTATCTACTGTCATTAATTTGTGGATTTTTCCACAGACAGACTCCTACCATCTCTGTTCTGGGGGCTGTGATCAGACAGCCCCACATTTGCAGAGAATCTGTCAATCATGTACATTTTTGCTAGGTGAATTTAATGGCCAATCAGCGTCTCTGAACTTTGGGGCGTAATTGAAGTGGCATACCTCTTTAACGGAAAGCACAGGCGCTGAATGATATTAATGAAGGCGGCTTTAACAGGCTTCTGAGATCCTTATTTATCTAGCAGGTGGCCGGCGAATGTAAGGAACGAGATGCAGCTTCCACCAAATTCGGTGAGATCCTTATTTATCTACCAGTTTGCCAGAAGAACATCCCTGTTGTAGGATATGAACATTTCATGTCATGGTTATTGTGACTGTGGCGAATCCACCTCGTCGCTTAAAACAACCTCTCTAACTTTGTGCGCCACACACACATTCCTGTTATACTGTGTTTGTGAGGACCAATACATAGTGATGGGCAAGTGAAGCCTCATGAAGCAATGAAGCTTTAGAAGCAGCAACGCAAAGTGTTGAAAAAAGTTCATTACTGGACTTCCGGTTATGGCGGCCATGTGAAAGGACGTGCCTTTACCGCTCTGCTGTTCCAGTCAAAGAATTTATCTAAAACTCCTCCTTTCAGAACGAACTAACTGACAAATGAACGCGCGAGTTCGGAATAATGCCTAAAGCAGCAAAAACATCCCAAGACGTAAGTGAAAAGGCGAAACAACATAAGCTAACAGAATACCATCTTCGAGGTGAAATGCAGAAAGCTAATGCTGGCTCTTGCTCGGCTCTGATGGCTGCCGCAGACAGAGAAGAGAACCCGAAGTCTCAAAGCAGCAAGGTGGACGAAATACTTTCTGTTGTTAATTCGATTCAGAAAGATTTCTCCTCTAGATTCGACGAAGTTCTGGGCTCCATCGACAGCGTAAGAAAAGAGATAAACGACTGTACACAACGAATCACAGAAACCGAAACACGTATTTCTGATGCGGAAAGTGAGATAGAAACGCTACGAACTAAGGTGGATGCGTTAGAGTCCAAGAAGAAGGACTTGGAAGATAAAGTTACGGATCTGGAGGCTAGATCGAGACAAAACAACCTAAGGCTTATCGGACTGCCGGAGGGAGCAGAAGGGCAGAATCCATGTGAGTTCCTAGAGAAGTGGTTGCCGGAGACCCTCGGTGTTGGAGCTGTGGCCGTGGAAAGAGCGCATCGACTTGGAGCCCGGAGAGACAACACCGCAACGCCTCGCACTTTAATAATAAGATTTCTCAGCTACAAGGATAAGCAGCTTATTGCTCTAGCATCAAGAGCTAATACTGAAATTCGCTACCAGAATCATCAAATCCGGTTCTACCCAGATACAGCGACGGGTCTTTTCCAGCTTCGGAAGCAGTTCGACCCGATACGCACGGAGCTACGCAAACTGGGACTACGCCACGGGGTGGCTCACCCAGCCAAGCTGCTGGTGACTTATCAGGACCGAACTCATGCTTTCAAAACAGCAGCGGCTGCACGTGAGTTTTTACAGAAAATCCAGAAGAAAACCAACGAGGAGGTGACTATGGGTTAAAAATGCCATATATGGTTTCTTAAGTTAACAATTTGTGGCTTCCTATAACCTTTTTGATGCCACTATCGTTCAGTTGTATTGGTGATGGAACAGGAGGGTTTTATTAAGAATACATTTACTTCTGCTTAGATATGGCAAAGGGAAAAGTGCACATACGGGTTGATGTCCATACTAATAAGTTCGATCTCGTGAGCAAATATATGGAAGAGTAAGTTACTGTTATACATAGTGAACAGCATCGGTAATAAAACTTTTATTTTGGTTATTGAGTGGTTAGACTGCTCCTCACTGCGTGTGGGTCGGTCACACGTGATAACGGGAGGTGTACGGAGGGGGGAGGGAGTCCCTCGGTTAGACTTGGGATGGGAATCTAGGTTTAGGGGTTATGTTGTGAGTTCTGTTCTGTTGTTTAAGCTTCTCAAATGTTCATGTTTGTATGGGGTAAACTTTGCTTTATATTTCTTCTCCATTTCTGGTAATTTGGTGGATCTTGCATGTCGCAAGCCTTAAATCTTAAGATAGTTACATGGAACTGCAGGGGCCTACAAGGTTTAAAAAAGGTCAAACAAGTCATTAATAAACTGCAAGATCTGAATTCCAGAATAGTATTTCTACAGGAGACGCACCTTGTGGAAAAAGATGAGGGGCGGGTCAGGAGGAGGTGGCGAGGCAATGTATTCACTTCAGCATTTTCTTCTCGAGCCAGAGGAGTTATGACTCTTATCCATGAATCTGTCCCATTTCTTGTAAACAATGTTATCAAGGATAAGCAGGGTAGATACTTGATAGTTCAGGGCTCTTTACTATTGGAAAAACTTAACTTAGTTAATGTTTATGGCCCTAACACAAATGATCCTGGGTTTTTTCAAAACTTGTTCCTCTTACTTTCATCATTGCAGGGGCGTTTTGTGATTGCAGGGGATTTTAATTGTACTCTTATGCCAGAAATAGATAGATCCACAGGGTCAGATCTGACACATAACACCTGTAGAACAACTATACAGTTGTTTATGAAAACTCTTAGACTGGTAGACATCTTTAGGGAACTTCAGCAACAAACCAAAGCCTACTCATGTTATTCGGCAACATTTCAGTCTTACTCGCGAATAGATTATTTTTTAATTTCATCAGAACTAATATCAAAAATTCAAAACTGTACGTATGGAAACATAGTGATTTCAGATCATGCTCCATGTTGTCTGAGCTACTGTGATAAGAATCTTACCAGGGATCCCCCTAAATGGCGCTTTCAGCATAAATGGTTGCAGGATGAGGATTTTGTTAAATATATAGGACAACAAATTGATGAGTTCTTTCAGTTTAACACAAATCAAACAACAGCATGCATCAGATGGGAAGCCTTTAAAGCGTTTATTAGAGGTCATATTATTAGCTTTACAGGCAATAAGTCCAAGGAAGCCAAAACTAAAAGGCAGCACCTAGAAAATAAAATAAAAAACATTCAGGAGAGGGTTTTTCAAACAAATGATACTGAATTGAAAAAACAGCTGTTGATTCTCAGAGCAGAATATGACAAAATGTCCAGTCTCAGAGCTGCATCCAGTCTCTTAAGATTGAAGCAAAATTTTTACGAGCAAGGGGACAAGGCTGGAAAACTTCTAGCTTGGCAGATTAAACAGCTTGAAACAACAACCTCGATTACATCAATTGAAACACAGGATAAAACTCTAATAGATCCGAGGGATATTAATAATGCTTTTAAAGATTATTATCAGAAATTATATGACTCTAAAGGACAGTTAGACCAAGTGGAATTAGACAAGTTTTTGGGTAGACTATATATTCCAGTCATTGCAGAAGATTGTAGAGTAGACTTAAATATGGAAATAAATAAAGAGGAATTAGCACAGGCCATTAATGGGATGAAATCTGGCAAGCAACCAGGACCTGATGGTATCCCCATTGACTTTTACAAAAAATTTAGGGACAAATTGCTCTGTCCCCTTCTAGACATGTTCATGGAGTCATTTGAAAAGGGCACCTTGCCTCCCTCTTTAAATCGGGCTCTAATTATTCTTCTGCCAAAACCTGGTAAACCTCCCAATAAATGTGAAAACCTGAGACCCATCAGCCTACTTAACTCTGATCTCAAAATCATTTGTAAACTATTGGCATTTCGACTGCAAAAAATCTTACCAGATATTATTAATAAAGATCAAAATGGATTTGTGGTTGGGAGGCAAGGATACCACAATATTAGAAGGGTCCTGAATATTATTTGGTTAAAAAAGAACGCTAAAGACACAGCTCTTCTTTCAGTGGACGCAGAGAAGGCTTTTGATAGGGTTGAATGGCCCTATCTTTTTAACATATTGGAAAGATTGAATTGTGGTAGTAACTTTATTAAATGGGTTAAAATAATATATAATAAACCAACTGCGGAAATAGTATCAAATAAAATATTTTCAAGAGCGATTCAAATCAGGAAGGGTTGTCGACAGGGATGCCCTCTCTCTCCCTTATTGTTCACACTAGCAATCGAGCCTTTGGCATCAGCTATCCGTCTCCATCCACAAATCTCTGGGATCACCGTGGGTCCCACAGAGCACAAAATATCTCTATTCGCTGATGATGTTATTTTATTCCTAACAGATCTAAAAAACTCAATTCCAGCGGTGTTGGAAGTGATCCAGGAATTTGGGAAGGTCTCTGGCTACAGAGTAAATAATACAAAATCCTCTATTCTGGCATTAAATCTAGGTGAAAGGATTAACCCCATCAGTGAGATTAAGCAATTTAAAGTAGTGGAACATTTCACATATCTGGGTGTTCAGATTTTTCCAGAACTACAACAGGTGGTCAAATCCAATTACGAACTCTTAATGAAAACAATAGCTGCCTCAATTGACAACTGGACATCTATGCCTATATCCATATTGGGAAGAATTAATGTCCTGAAAATGAATATACTTCCAAAGCTATTATACCTCTTTCAAAGCATTCCACTGCCGCCTCCTCCTGAACTATTCAATTGGCTAAAAAAAAACATTTTGGCTTTTGTGTGGAATAATGGAAGGCCTAGGCTACGCCTCTCGCTGCTTTATTTACCATTTGAAAGAGGGGGGTTAAAGTGTCCCAACTTTAAACTTTATTACTGGGCCACTCAGTTAAGGACTATTATGTTCTATTTTACAGATAAAAATAATCCTCACTGGGTAGAAATGGAGTCCCACAATTTAAGTTTAGCTCTTCCATTGTTCATATACTCTGACACATCAACGAAGTTAAAGAAACGTACTACAAATCCCATTCTGAAAAACATGTTAAAAATTTGGCAGGACGTTAGAAATTACCTTGCGGAGCCAAACAACATATCCCAATTTAGCCCAATATGGGGTAATCAGCTGTTTGCTCCAGGTAGAGCGGATGGAACCTTTAGGCTTTGGGCGCTGCAAGGTTTAAAAACTGTTGGTGACCTTTACCCATCAAATTCTGATATATTTTTGTCATTTGCAGAGCTACAAACCAAATTCAATCTGGATAAAAAACATTACTTCAAATTTCTTCAGATAAGAAGCTTTGTTAAAGCAAATTACAACAATCTTAACAAGCCCCCTCTTACGTTACTTGAAAAATTAATGACTCGGAATAAATCAAGGAAGGGCATCATTTCAGATTTTTATAATGTGCTGGTTTCTAACTCATTAGAGGACTCAAACAATAAGCTTATAAACTGGAATTTGGACCTATCATCAAATATCAGTGAACAGGATTGGGAAAAGGCTTGCATTAAAATTCACACAATGTCCATAAGCAGTCGTCTTAGAATCCTACAATTTAAATGGCTAATGCGTATCTATGTTACACCTGTGCATTTAAATAAATACAATAATAACATCCCAGATCTGTGTGTAAAATGTAATACTAAAGGGACTCTAATACACTGCATGTGGGAATGCAGACAAATCAAAGCATTTTGGACAGAGGTGAAAGATATAATTGAAAAAATTATCTTAAAGCAAGTTCCACTGGATCCTAAATTGTTCCTGCTAGCTTTATTCCCTGGGAAACATAACTTTAGTAAATCAGAATGCACCTTCATAGATATAAGCTCATTGGCTGCAAAAAAATGTATTGCTTTGACTTGGAAAAATATTAATAGACCTAGTGTCACGCAGTGGTTAAAACAGATGGCGTCTAATTTGCCACTAGAAAGAATAACATATATTAGGAAATCCAAAGGGTATCTTTTTGAGAGGATTTGGGGGCCTTTCATTAATTTTATTAAGGACTTAGACTTGACAGAGGGTTTGTTTGAGTTCTGATTTGCCAGAACCTGTGGTGTGCCATGTTGTATAGATGTGTATAATTATATCTGACCAATTTGTAATCTGTGTGAATACCCCAGTTTTTGAGAAGCTGTGTTCTTTGTTTTGTTTTTTTGTTGTTGTTGTATTTTATTTCTCTGGATTGAGTAAAATAATTATTGTCATGTAATGACTACAAAGAGAACCTGTTCAAATAACTACATGCTTGTATTTCCGAAGTGTAAAAACTCAATAAAAATATGTCTGTTTGATCCTATCTTCTACCCTCCACATAAAAATCAATAAAGAGTCACATTACATTAACGTGAGTTTCAAAAATGGCTGCAGCCGAAACAAAGATCAGAAAATATCACAAAGATAAGATTCAGGTGCGATTATATTCAAATCTACCAATAATTTTTCCTCAATGAACCTACCAGAAACATATAAATTGATGAGTTTGTTGTCGGGTCAAATATATACCAAGTAGTTACGTTTGTGTTCTGTCACACTACAAGGACAGTATTTCAAAAAGCAAATCTGTTTCCAAGCATTTTAGTGAAACCAAAAGCCTTCTATACCCTTATTTAGCAATCCTTTTGAATCTTTTTAGTAAAGACAATCACTTAAAATTAATATTACACTTTTCTAAAAGGTATAATTTCATAGATTAAAAATAAAAGCAATGTTCTAGAACTGAACAAAAAAAGGACTGTTTAAAGAAAAAAGCCACCTATGTATGTCATGTGTACAGGAATGTGACCTTTGACACCTATCATCTTTAGACACCACAACAGTCTTATTTAGCATTCCTTTAATACGGTTCTGCCTGTGTTCTCACTAATCTAATCTCCAGTTGAGCCATGTGCCAAAGAATCCCATCAGCCACATAAGCTTGTTCATGTTTTTGGATTAATCAATTAGGCTTTAAAACAACTGATAGATTAATCGACCACTCAAACAATTAATAGATGTAGCGCAACATGTCATAAACTGCTTAGTGTCAAATGGGGACTAAATAAAAAAAAAAAACATTTGATAACCAGGATGCTAATGAGGGATGATACTTTTTCTTTTGTGACTCAGTTATACGGTGTTTCCTTACATCTCAATCCTCTTGTATCAAACTGAAAAATAACTTTGGCAACGATAACGTTCAACAGTCTTTGATGTTTCTACGTTTTCTTTTCTTTTAATAATAGATACCATCTTATCTTGTATTAGAATCCTTTAGCTGTTCTGTTTTAAGAGCATTGTGCACAGGTTGGTGATGACACGGGGCACTGGTGCAGCTCTGTGATAAGAACTGCAGCTCTGCTTTCTCTGCATTTATTTTTTTTAAACTTTTTTACTAATTTTATACAGTCAAATGTTGGACCTTTCTTTAATTTATGGGACGGCGGGACAGAATTCCTGCACAAATCAGGACGTGTCGTCAAGCTATTTCTACTTAATGACTGACAACAGGAGCCACCCAGCCATCTGTAGCTACGTAACTATAAGAAGGTTTATTTACTAAATGGATGGATGGATGCTCATGGTTTCATCAGGTTTCATCTGTTGTTTACTTTTTTCCACATATAAAGAAAAAAATCACACTTAATTTTTCTTTATTGGTTGAAAAACGGGTAGTTTTCTGTTTTGTTTCGTGAAAAACCATTTATTTTAGTAACAGCTTGAAAGCACACAAGCTAGGCAAACAATAAGCAGACATAAGACTGGTTTCTCTGTAAATCGGTGGGATAATAATAAGGGATATATCTGGTTCGGAGGAGAAAACTAAAGAGGGGATCTGAGTGCCGAGCAGGAAGAACACCAAGAGAGAGGAGCGGATGGAAATAGAAAACACCATAAGACAGCTACGTTTAAAATACATCTGTAGCAAACAGCAGCTGGAGAAGCTGGGGAGACTTACGGAGGCAGGTGTTTTCTGTGAAGAACTCGGTGAACTTGTCGCAGTCGTCTTTCTTGTTGCCACTGTTGGTGCAATCGCAGAAGGGCGAGACGCTGATCTTGGGGGAGCGCAGGTAGTTGGGGGTCATCACGGTGCCTGCAGCAGGTGGAAGAACAATTAATGGAAGAAGTGAGAAATATGTTCATAAATAATAAAAACAAAACCTCACAAAAAACATTTAAAAAGTCCTAAAGACTTTTTTACTTTGTATCTAATAATAAATGAATAGTTAAATCGTTCATTGATACATTTTTTTCCATCCTATGCGAGGGTAGCAAACTGAGAAAGCAGAATTCAGAGAGGCTCATGTGGAGAATAGCCTTTTCTCTCAGTAAGGGAAAGCAAATAGCTTCAGTCAGTGAATTCTAGCTCCCCCAGTGGAGGATTGTTCCATTCAGCTGGCTGCTGTCCAATAAGGACATTTTTATTGTTTTGCAGTGAGCAAAATAAATTGGCCACTGTGTCGGTAGCAGCTATCTACTGTATATGTATGTATGTATGTAACCCTAAGCCCTCAGAGTGAAGAATTTCACCATCATATTGAGGACCAGTGGTTGCGACGTGAGGACATTTTGCTGGTCCTCACAGCTATTTTGCTAATGCTTAGGTTAAGGGCTAAGGTGTTAATTGGGTTGGGGTGAGGTATGCATTGGTAAGGGTTTGGTGCAGTTTTAGGGGTAGGGCATAGAAAGGTTTGAAAATGACTGAAAGTCAATGGAAGTAATGGGCGTCAACATATTGTCCTCTCAATATATAGCAAAACGAGTATGTGTGCGGGTGTGTGTTTGTGTGTGTGAGTGAAGTTTGGTTTGGTCGCTTGTAGGAAAAAAGAAAAAAGCTCAAGCTGAGAGTTTGCTTGGATTAAAGAAAATTTAACTTTGTCAAAGTTTCCACTTAAATCCATGAAAGAAAATGAGATGCATAAACAAATTCAGACGAGGTGGACTTAAAAACCCAACTGGTGTTGTCTAAATAGTTTTTAAAGTACTTTGTTTTAATAACTGTCATTGTTTATTATACAAAGATGCATTTGTTTTGGTTGTTTGGACTCACCAATAAGGCCAGAGTAAGCCAGGAGGCAGTCGGCGTAGTTTTCCTTCAGACAGCCTGACAGTGAGCGAGGCTCTGACATGCAGTTCACAAGGAAGTCAGCCAGTCGGGACCTAAAACACACACAAAACATCTTTAGTAGGGTATCTCTGTTCTCCCACTCTGCAGAATCTCTAACGTTCTGCTCTCTCTGCTTTTTCTCATAGCAGCTTCATCTGGTCTGTTCCTGTTTGGCTGTGACTCCATCCTGGAGAGAAATATCAGCTGTGCTGCTGCCATCAACACCTTTGTTTCTAGATGTTTGAGCTTGGCCTGTTTTCAGTGTAGTCCTGTTTCTCTGACTGTGACTAACTGGATGTGCTCTCTTCGTCCTCTGACATGGGAGCTGGCTCGGAAGCTCGTTGCCTGGCTGTGTGTTTCCTGGGGGCGGGGCGCCTGTGGAGCTAGTTGACAGTTGCCTTTTGTATCTATGCTTCTTTTTCTATGTCTGCTTCTGTCTCCTTGAACCCCAGTCGGCCTCAGCAGATGGCGCTCACACTGAAATACCTGGTTCTGCTGGAGGTTTCTTCCTGTTAAAAGGGGAGTTTTCCTCTCCACTGTCCCTACAAGCATGCTTAGTGTGAGGATTGCTGAAGAAGTCAATGAGTCGCGATGCAATCAGCTGGTTTTTCATAGACAGAAAACTTTGAATCAATCTGACTGGATGATCTGGTGAACTGTGGAGAGCCTTGAGATGACATGATGTGAATTGGCGCTATAGAAATAAACTGAACTGAACTGAACATGACAATCCTACACTTGCTAGGACTCATACAAACTATATTCTATATACTGATCATTTCTAGTAAAGGCATCATAGCTTTTAATTTGGACCTTTTAGATGTTCTTTTTCAAAAAAAGGTTCATTTTCTTGTATAACACTCGCATTAGAGTAATTAAACCAGTACACCATGTTATGAGTCAGGGGTCCTAACTCCCCTGACTCATAACACTTTACTGGCAAACCTCGGATTGTCTTGCCAGTAAATTTTTGATGGCAGGAATGAGAGATGCCAAAAAAATTGAAGCAAGATTAAATTAGTAAGAACAATCTGTGTCATTGGTGTACTTTATGAAAGACGAATGTGGATATGAGAAAGAGCTTTAAACTTCTTTTTATGCCAATCAACAGGTGTTTTGTAGGCTTAATATAGCTTTTAAAGAAATTATAAATATGGTATCATATTTACATTGTTTTTCCAGCTAAAATGTGACTTTTGCAAACCTTTAGCCATAAACACTAACCATCTTTTATTCTATAGACAGGAAGTCACTAACTGTCCAGAAAACCCGTATTTTGTGAATACTTGTAGACATATTCAGTGGTGAACTTGGCCATTTTGGAGCCCGTCAGTCTTAATGACGGCTCTGATTTGTTGAGTTGCTGCAGTTTTCCTGCAACATTATGAATCAGATGGAAGCACAAATGTAGCTTTTACTGAAGCACCTTCCCTGGCTTTCAAAGATAATATATGAAAGGCAGATCCTAAAGCGATTAATACCAAATGTGCTTATTGTTCATGGGGGAGTTATCAATCAACATGCATCCCAGCCTGCTTATGACTGAATGAATGATGTCCACTGTAGGAGGAAAGAGAAGGTAAATCCCCTTTAAAGAAAAGGTAAGAATGCTTGTAATATTTTGACAGAGAAAATAATAGAATTTTATATTGTTTTAACAATAAACACTTTGCTGTAAGGGATTGTGAATCAATGAAAAAGTTTTACAACTACTTACTTGTTACTAATTACTAGAGGTGAGTATTGGCATGAGTGTTGCGATTCGATACATGTCGCGATACTTGGGTCACGATACGATTATTTCCCACACCCCTACTAATTACTGAAATAAAACAAAACAGTACAGAAGAATTTTATCAAGCTTTTGCAATATTGAAAATATATATATTTTAAGACATTTTTTTTTTTTGAGTTTTGTTTCTGCAATTCTCAGGAAGTGATTTACCCTGTAAAAAACGTACTCTAAGGACATGGTAAGTTATCCCCTCATATCACACTAGATTTCAGCTGTTGCATCGTTGCTGACTAACATGAGTGAATAAGGAGTGAATTTTAGAAACAGAGCAAAGGGCCTTGCAGAGAACTACAGACATTATAACTCACAACATTAACATGATCCAAGTTGATGCAGCGGCTACAGGGAATCTTAAAGAGATTTTAGACAATCATAGCTTTGCATCAAGACCCTGGTCCGACCCTTTAATTCAGTGAAACAGTGGATGTTGACTGGGAAGGGCTATTTTGAAGTGCTGCTACTGTTTATATATTTAAAGGTGTTACACTTCACAAAGTTCACATAAAGCCAGAAATATTTTTTTTTCATCCATAAAAATCTGGATGCTCTGATCCCTCTACTAAAGAATTTTATTAGTGACTCTGGCAAAACTTTATAAATACCTATAGTATATAAATTTTAAAACTATCTGGCAAAATATTTTCCATTTCATATTGTGATGCTTTTGAACAACCTAAAAGATGCTTAGATTCAAATGGTAGCAAGAAATCCCAGACAGCCTGGTTGGCTATCAATGGATTGAAAGAACAAATGTCTCATCATCGGTATTTGCTCCGTGATCAGAGGAAATGTTACTTGGCGCAGAACAGTGGTGAAAATTGGAAGTTCAGTTTAATATAATCCAGTCTGTGAATAGTTCCGTCTGAAATGGATGAAAATAGTTGATTTAATGGTTACTGAGTCAGATATGTGGCAGTAATGTTTGGTTTATCTAAAGGTTTTTATCTGTTACTGTCTAAATGGGTTTGGCTGTAATTTAAGGACAGATTCTAATAGATCTGCAGAGTGGGAACTATAAATCTGATAGGATTTTTTAATTTTTTATTGCTGTTTTGCACAATATGCTTAACTAAGTATTTTTTGTTGTTGAATATTAGAGATTTTGCAGATATACTTTGTAGATACATTGTTTAGATTTACTTATATCTTTCTACCCCTTTTATAGAGAATAGAATAGAAAATCCCTTTTATCGTCCCACAATGGGCAAATTTACAGCAGCAAAAGATTATTGAAAATTGTCACACAGATGAGGACCTTAGAAAAATGTATAAGAATAACATAATAGGGAAGAGTTAAAAAAAATAACATACTGTAAAGTGTTTTAACAATATAAAACTGGAGAATTAATAACCGATATGCAGCTATGGACATTTTACAGTAATGGATATTTGAAAATAGCAACAACATCAGAGATGTGCAGAATGACAGCAAGCAGGTTATTTAACTGACTAAGGTTTCTATCATTACATTTGATTTTATTTGTTCCTGCTCCCGGCTGTTAGAATCTTTATTCCACTCTGGATTATTGTGAGTGTAGTCTTTGTTCACTTTAACTTTTTAAAAATAAATAAATAAACAGTTTTGAAAACCTCGGTATTCATTCTTTTCCTGCTTTGTGTGTCAACTTTCACGGTTGCTAAGCAACAGAGCATCACGGCGGTAAAAACCAGCTGAAGGGAGGACCTGTTAGAATTTACAGACAGAACTCTTCCGGCCTCCTTATTTTCAAGGACTTCGAAGGATCCAGTCTAGGTAGACGGCGTCCTTGGAGGATGCAGCACAGGTTTTTCGAACAGAGCCTCTGATTAAGAACAGGGCTGCCCCGCACTGGCCCAGCGGCTCAGGGATTACGTCACCGCGGAGCGTTTTCGCGCAGTGAAATCAGGACATTTCCTCACTTTTCTAAAAAACCGGGGCGCCCGGGACAGGGACGTGAAATCTGGGGCCGTTTGGTCACCCTACCCATAGCGTACCCATTATGCCAGAGTTTTTGCCAGATTTTTTATGCGTCAGGCATACACTGGTCTGAATCGTCAAGGTGAGACAGGGGCTTTAGATAGAAAACTGTATGATCTGGTTGAATTGTCTCCGTAAAGTGTCTTGAGATGACATATGTTGGCGTTATTTAAATAAATTGAATTGAATTTATTTACTCTTGAAATAAATTTTGGGTGAACATTATTAATATTCTTCTTGATATAAATTTTCAAGGACAACTTAATCTAATGTAAAGGATAATGTTAATAGATATGATTCCAGACAAATTGACACCACATTAGGCATTACTTATTCTTTAATGCACAGTATTTGGGTATTATGGCTTCATAAGTTTGGTGTGAACACATACAGTGGCAGTGTTTTACAGTAGCCAAGTGAAAGAGGAGCATTCAAGCATTGTTTAAGAAAAATGTTGTCATTTGAACTCTAAAGAGGTCTTCCATTGGTTTCATGCAGACTCAATCAATCAGGGGAACTAAGTTTACCTGCTGAAAGTATAGAGATCACAGATATTGCTGTCAGTCACAAAGCTAAACTTAACTGGGAATTTGTAGGAAATTAGGTCATCACAAGCTGTACTGTTTATGTGGATGTTTGCGCCATAGAAGCTTTGACTCATGATGGTAGGGGGGTGGATAGTGTTGGAGGTGAATGGGCAGCAGAATCCACCTCAAACTGCATGCATAGAGGAACTGTGACTGAGCGAACATGTAAAGATGCGTTAAGAAAGAAAATATTATTGTACAAGACTTTGCACAACACTGCACATAAATCAACATTTTCTTTTTTTTTTCTTTTATTAAGCCTGGAGGGCTGTCAAATGTAAGTATGCAATAGATCATCCCCATAAACACCTTCTTACTCTGCATGCACTCCCAGCATGATCTATCTAATCCCAGCAATCTGGAGCAGAGTAGTGCCTAGTGAGCGGAACAGCAGCCAGTATACCAGACCTGACATATGCTGCAGGAGCCTGTGGAAATGCATGGCTTTAATCTATCTGTGCTAACTGACAAATGGACTGGGAGGACTCTGCATTGCAGTGAGACCTGTTGTTCAGCCCTCAGCATATGTCTGATAGATCAAAAGCACAGTGGAGGGAGAAAAAGAGCCAAAGATTGAGGGAAGAGTGAAAAATCTGTTGTATGAATTTATTGCTGCCATGCCGCCTGGTGTTAAGAAGAGACAGAGGCAAGAAGGGGAGGAAAAAGAAATCTGAACGGAGATCATTTATAATGTCTAATGCTTCCCTTTAAACTCGGCTGAATGTGGGCCTTGCAGAGCATGGGTCAAAACGCACACAGTCTAGTAAAGGTAATGTCAAGATGCCTGTCACTGAATCACTTCACAAAGTGGGAACGAAATCTGCACCGCTCAAATAAATGCGTCATTCTGGGAATGAAGGTATAAGCTGACAGGTTATGTCTTCTGCCTAAAGACGGGGTGTAATTGTGAAAAAGGCTTGACACGAGCACGCTGTTGAATATAATGGTACAGAGGAGCAGAAGAACATGCACACACTTATCCTAACTGGGCTTGGTTTTTAATGCTGTGCCATGAACAATAACAAGCGTTCATTAAAAACATCCTCCAGAATTTTCAACACCAGTTGCTAATGTGGAGCCTTAATTTACTTTGACATAAAGAAAGCTTCAGTAGCAACATTGCTTTACTGCACCATATTGGAGTTACTGTTGTTAGCACCTTTTAAACAGTTCTTAAAATATGAAAAAATAGCCGTAAGTAGCAATTAGCGATATGTTTATATATATATTAGCAAACGTGGGGAAAAAAAAGATGGTAGACTTAATTAGTAAAATGGATTTAACTTCAATGCACATTCACAACAAGTGAAGTAGTCTAAATTAGCAACTGGTCCAGGTATGCAGACATTTAGATTCAGTTGTTCAGGTCACATTGCTGTTTGTACAGTAAGGAGGGCCTCTGCCTACTTCAGAGGTAGGTCTAAAACTTCCCCTTCAGATGAAGCTTATTGTTGTGGCTTTGGTTATCCAGAGCTGTCTCTGTCTGTCACAGTGCTTTTGTTTAGTAATGAGAAAGTCCTTAAAAGGGTTCCTAACTCGGTTACTGATGCCAATTACTTCACGTCCTTTGTCAATAGAGAGTCCTTCCAGCAAATTCAGCTGATAAATCCTTTCTATCATCTTTTTTGAAGGATAATTTCTTTAAGAAACTTAAGTGCAGCACGAAAACTGTTTCTTCTATTAGCCACGTTTTGTGTTTTTCTCTTTTTGTTGCTTTCAAATTATTATAATGATAAGTTTGGCCAAAAACATCCAGTTTCTTTTATTCAAACAAACAGATGGACTCACTCATAGAGGAGGCTTTAAAGAAGCTTGCGAATTTAATTATTTGAAATAGACTAAAAACATTTTTCATGGAATTGTCTAAAGTGTTCTTTTTTCTATAATTTACAACAACTTGTTATTTATGCCAATACAACATAGCATTTTTAGTTAATTTAAAGTAAAAAGGAAATACCTCTGATTAGAATCATTTGGATAAAAAGGACACCCAGTGTTGTGCCATTATTGTGGTTTTGGACATTGGGGACCAGTGTTTGTGCTTCTTCTTAACATGGTAACCGGAGAAGAGGTCGCAGTTTTGCCTCATAAACAGCTGTAGGACCTCTGCAACCAAATAACTTAGGAACTGTAAGCCCAAATTACATGTGTGATACATTATTTGAAACCTAACACCTTCTAGTTTCTGAATATATACATGAAAATTGAGTGAGTAGAACACAGCCCAAGCTGCATCAATTCAAAAAATTGGGTGTTATTTGAACAGTAGTAATAAAGACATGCTTGCTTGTTGCGGCTGCTTTGTCATGTTTATATTTTGACATGCTGCTATATTTGTGTTAAAGGAAAATTCGGTTTTAACACTTTTAGCCCCATTTTCTGTAGTGTCAGGATGAAATCGAATGATCGACACAAAATTTTGGCGATTGGTCCTGTCTGGAAGCTATTTCGGCTCATGCAGAATCCCCTGAGCGCTTTTAGGAATAGCTACGCATAGAGCATGTCGATAATGTCCTTAAAACAACCTTAAAGCGTTCTTTTTTAAAATATGCTACTCACCAGGTGCGTCCAGCGCTGTTCAATGGCGTTCAAAAACAAGTTTCACGTAAAAAACGTTCCTGTAGTGTTTTATTTAGCATTTTGTAAATCCCATTGAGTTCTGTTGGAATAGTCAATATCCCTCCGCCACCGGAAGCGGAAATGGGGCCTGTTTACGGTTAGTTGTAGTTTTTCGCCAAGGCCCAAGTGTTTCTGCTTCACTTTCTGTGTACTCCGGCGTCGAGGTGCTAGCGTCTCTGTTAAACACTTTAAAAACTCTGAAAATGGAATACGAAAGGTGGATTCTTGATGAGGACATATTGGACTTTGAGTTTGATGGTAGAGGATACCGTTTTGAACCGGAATATACTGAGGAGGAGTATATAGAGACATTGTCGCCAACTAGTGGTCTGGGTGGTACAGCGCTTCAGATTCGAACGGAGGCGGAAGTTTATAAGCAGTTGTGATGTATCGGAAAAAATTGTTCTGGGATTTACAAAATGCTAAATAAAACAAGACAGGATCGGTTTTTCTTCACGAGGAAACTTTTTTGGAGCGATCATTGAACAAGCGCTGGCGACCCGGTGAGTAGCATATTTTAAAAAAAAAGAGCGTTTAAGGTTGTTTTAAGGACATTATCTGACATGCACAATGGAAGCCATTCTGAAGCAGCCAGGGGGATTCTACATGAGTCAAATAGCCGAGACAGGACCAATCGTCAAAATTTTGGTGTCGATCATTCGATTTTCATGCTGGACACTACAGAAAAGGGGCTAAAAGTGTTAAAAACCGGAATTTTCCTTTAAATGTGCTTTGGTGTTCGATGTGTCCATAATTAACTTGGTTGTGGAGAATCTAAGCTTTCCAACGATGTCAAACATGTACATTGGTAAAGATTTTACCGGGGGAATTTTCCTGCATTCTGAGTTATTAGTTGTAAACGCTTTAAAAAAGGGTCGCCCGTAAGGCTAGAGAAGGTGTTGTCAGGGTTCTGCCCTCAGCTTGGGTTTGTTTTCTAAGTTTATTTGTGTTTTATGTACTTTGTAGTTTATTTCCACCAGTGCTGAGTTCTTATCCTCTGTCGCCCCCTTGTGTTTGTTTTCCTCTCCCCTGGCTTCCCCCCTAGTTGGTCCTGCCCACACCTGCTCCATATCTTCTGATTAGCTTGTCTTGTTTCAGTCTCCCAATATATAGCTCACCTCTGCAGTCACTCAGTGCTGGTTTGTTGTTTGTTGCTTGCTGGTCTCTGGTTCCCCACGTGAGTTTTCTCTGACATTTTGGTTCTCTGTATTTTGGTTCTCAGTATTTTTGAGATCTACCTCCTGATCTCTGCCTTTGGGTCCTCAAAAACCTCATCCAAACATGACAGGTGTGGATAAATACAAATGCTTGGAGCAAAGAAACACAGTAAGGCTACGTTCACACTGCAGGCCTTAATGCTCAATTCCGATTTTATGTGAAATTTTTTCGCGTGTCGTTCACACTTCCAAGTATATGCGCGACTTGGTATGTGATCTACTGTGTGAACTGAAAGCGTTCAACCGAAGTGTCCCGCATGCGCACTCGAGGACGCGATGACGTCACATGTAGCAAAAGCGTCCTCAGTGTTTGCGGAAGTAAACATGACTCGTAATACCGTTGGCAGTATATTGCGTTCTTTAAGTTCTTCTCCAACAGGAGCAGGCACATTACGAACAGGAAGCATGACTCTTTTAAAAGAATGAAAGAAAGAGAAGGCCAGATTTCTTGCAATGAAAATTTTGTGCAGGGCAGTAATAGCAACGTCCGTACAGAGAAGTGTGTGGGTCGCGGAGTCGAAGCCAGGAATGGTGGGATAGCGATGTGAGCGGCTTTAGTGATACGGAGTTCCTTCATAACTTTCAAATGAAAAAGGCAACCAGCATGTGCGTCTGTGAACGGCTCTCTTTAGCGCGGCTCACAGCAAAGACACACACATCTTCGGCGGGGCATACCAGACGCAGATTAGTAACGTTTAGTAACATTTGTCAAGTATCAATGGCGTGTAGGTCGGATGAATGAGACCTGGCCGTACAGCATTACACAGGTCGCATTTGAAAAGATCAGATACGTATCGGATTCAGGACCACATATCCAAGTGGCCTGGGTCGCAATTAAGGAAAAATCCGATCTGTGTCGTTCAGACTGTCATAAAAAGATCAGATACAGGTCACATATGGGCAAAAATCGGAATTGGGTCACTTCAGGCTGCAGTGTGAACGTAGCCTTAGTTAACATATAACCGCTTTCTCTCCATTGATTGTCTTTGTCTAACCAATTAAATGCTTAAAGTTCAAAGCTGTTTCCTACCTGCAGATGTAGTTGGTCTTGCAGGTCTCCTGGAGTTCCAGACAGTTTGGCTTCTGCTTTTCCTCATAAGAGCAGACAGGAACGATGGTTTGACGCCTGCGTTCAGAGCACGCCGTCTGGTCACTGACGGGGCATGAGCAGAACAGCATGCCATAGCTGTGCTTCGGAGGAACCTGTGGAGCAAAAAACAATTGAAGTTGAATTTTCAATTAAGTTTGTCTAATTGCTATTTTTACTTTCCATGTGGTTTAATATTTAGTATCCAACTCTTTCAGGAGGGAATACAGTGCTATGATATTCTGTCTCACTGCACAGCATGTGTCTCATAGTGTTACTTGTTAATACAAGGCCACATTCACCCCATATTCAATTCAATTATACTTTATGTAATTTATTAATTAAGGGAAATGTAGTTTCTCATAGAGCAGTGTTTTCCAACCTGGGGTACTCGTACCCCTAGTGGTCCTGAGAGTGCATTGAAAGGAGTACATCAAAATATTTTATTTCTTAGTAAAAGAAATAAAGTAGTAAGATAAAATAGAGCTGGGCTCAGTTTGGCTTTGTGAGGAACCATTTTAAAAATTAAACAAGCTTTTATCAACAAGCAAGTTTTTCTTATATGTTTGAGTTCATCGAACCAAGCAGAGGAACAGACTGGATGTAGAGAACAGCCAGCTATCACCTCTTTTTAGCACCAAGCTATCGGAGCTCATCAAAGGAAGCTCAGGTGTCTGGATGAAAACAAAGTAAAACTAATTAGGTCAGTCTGACAATCATTTTTGTTCAGCATTTTGTTCTTAATTCCTCAAGTTTAAATGTGATGGGGGAGCTACTCATAGGAGCTCCATATTTGTAAATACAGGTTTATAATATCATTTTATTTTACATTTATTTCTATTTCTTACTAACTTCCAGGTAACATATTTATTATGTTTTTTTTGTTTCATTTTGAGATGTAAAGCATAACATGATAAGAATTAAATGCTCAAGTCCAAAGATTAAGTAAAATAGTCTTCATTTCAGTTATTGTTCATTCCACTTTTTGATATGGCTCTCGCTTTCTGGGAATTGAGTTTCTAGTTTTCAGTTTTCACTATCTGAGTAATTCTTTTTTGTTGATCTTTGGTTTATTTTCCATTTTGTGTTAGATTTAAGCCCGTCTTTAATTGCTCTCTGTTGCCCCCTTGTGCCTGTCTCCTTTCCCCTATAGCTCCCTTCTAGTCTCTCCCATCCACACCTGCTCCATATCAGCGGATTAGCCCAGTCTGTGTTCTGTCTCCCATATATACTCTGCCTGTGCAGTTCTTCAGTGCTGGTTCCTTGTTGTTGTTAGTTGCTTCCTCATCTCTGGTTTTCCCTGATGTTTGCTGTTTTTTTGGTTCTCAGTATTTTTGTGTTTTTGGATGTTTGTTCAGTTTTTCCTAAACCCTCAAGAACTCATCTCTGCTTTTGGGTCCTCAAGCAACCACACCCCCCTTGTTGACACTTTTGGACAACCATCAGTACTTTTGACTGAGAAGGGTACTCATGGTGCGAAAAAAATTCCCTATAACTGGTCTTTTTACTGCCACAGATGACTTTCAGGAGTAATTCCTTAAACTGTTGGTGAAGATTCTTAGTCATCCGGGTCATAGTTTATTCCAAAAGGTCAAAAATCAATCCACTGGACTTTGTTTACAAGTATGAAGACGTTTCTCTTCCCATCCAGGAAGCTTTTTCAGTTCAAATTCAATTCATAAACTGTTACTCCAGTTTGGAACTTGAGTTTATACTCCTTCATTTCTACTAAAACTTGTTTTGATGAGTGTTTGAAGCCATTGTCCTGGTGAAACAGGAACCTATGCACAATTCTCAAAGAATATTAATCAAAGGTGAAGCTTTAGAACTTAGACAACAACGTTTCACTCCCAACCCATCAGATATTGATGCCTGATCAAAGCCCCCTGCACATCAGGAACTGATGTGATGGAGGTACCCCTAATGTCATATATTACTGCACAGGTTGCCTGGCAGGTTAAAGACACTGTATGCTGTGACACAGAAGGGATCTGTGATGAACATTTTAGCCTAGAAAGTTATTATTGTTAGCTCTGGGAGTGTAGGATATATATATGTGTTTGTCTAGATTTTGGATTTCGGGGTAGAGCAAGGGATGGGTCAGTGCTAGTTTTGCTTGTTTGCATGAAGCAAGAGCCTCCCATGTCATACAGGAAATACAATTCTATGTTCTCCCTAAAGTCTACTTGGAAAATGGTTGGAAAACATGGTTGGATATCTGTCTTTTTTTAAGAGAAAATGGGTCCAGTGCCTGCTGAAAGACATGGCTTCAAGAATATATATCATCTACAAAAGCAAAGATAATATTCAGCAGTTAAGAAACCATAAACTCTCCTATCCATAATTACACATTTCGTTTGTCTTTTAACAGGGTGGATGACAGAGTTCAACCCACCCTGGAAACATGTGTGACTTAGTGCAGCGAAGGTGGATGTAACTCTTACTTGGGTCGCACAGGAATAGGGCATCCATGTGGCTGAAGCAAAACAAACATGGCTGTGCCGGTTATAGGTGGAATATGGGGTACTAC
>JAGKQL010000679.1:1058-25068 GCA_018398635.1 Cyprinodon brontotheroides
ACTAAATCCAAGTAAAGTGATAGTGACGTGCAAAAATAGTGCATAAATGTCAATTACAGAGGGGGAGTGTCTGAATCACTTGAGGGAGGCGTTATAGAGCAGGCATCCCCAACCTCGGTTCTCAAGGCCCGCTGTCCTGCAGGTTTCCTTGCTTCAGCACAGCTGATTTTAATTGAAAGCTGATTAACAGTCTTTTGGTCTGCTGCAATCAGTATAATCAGCTGTGCTAAAGCAGGGAAACCTCTAAAAATTGCAGGACAGCAGGCCTTGAGGACAAGGGTTTGGGATGCCTGTTATAGAGGAATGATTTCCTGTGGCGCTCTGTGGTGCATCTGGGTAAGAGGAGTTTCCTGCTAAAGGAGCTCATCTGCTGGACCAGTGTAGTCTATTAATCACTAAATACTTCCAGCGGCGTTTATCTAATATGACTCCAAAAATATTCACAGATGGATGAGTCTAGTCAAATTGGAACCAAATCCTCCAGGAAAAGAACTACAGAAAACAAACATTAAATATGAAGCATCCTGCTTCCTCTTCCTATCTCTGTCCTATTCAGACAACACTATCACAGTAACCGCTGGGACACTTCCAGTAGGGCTAAAGTGTCCTTGCTGATTTGTAGCATTTGGATAGATCCTATAGATATAAGACTCTTACCAGTAAGAATTAAACAATCAGCTAGGTTTGACCGCAGTTTTGTAAATCTGGGTGAATTTCTCTAGAATTAAGTGGTAAAAAGAAATTTTAAGCAAATTAAGTTAAACTAAACTTGAACAAAATTGATTGTTCGACTTTTAAATGTGTTTCAAAGGATTAGTAGATAAAGGTTGTCCTTGAAAAAAAAACAATAAAATTAAAATAATCTTACATGGCCTCTTAGTTTTACATATTTTGTGAATTAATTTCATAAAACTTATTTATACAGTAAGAAATTGAAAAATGATAATTGTATTGACTTTAGTGCAACTAAATGCAATGTAGTAATAATTACTGTAATTAGCCAATCCTTCTTATCCATACCAGTATATATATGGAACAAGAGGCCAGAATGAGCATATTATCAGATACTTTTAGTATTTTCAACACTTGGAAGCAACACCTGCAACAAATGAGCCACTCTTTAAAAGAAACTGCATCACAAATATAGAAAAACAATAACATTTCAAATTTTCAAGTGTAAAGACTTTATTTTCAAAGCAGGTTCCACAGAACAAAGCCCAGTACTGTTGGTAATATGACATACAGTAACAATGCACCTAAATGCAAATGGCCTGAGTACCGACTCGGTTTAGGTCACTGACACACACACAGCTTCCTCATTTCCACAACGCTTAAAACTCTTGGGGTTCATTCTAACCGACGCGTTTCTGCTTCTCTTGGCCTTTAACCCAAAGGTCTGATCCGTTTATCGTCATCAAAACATACAGATGAAACAGAACAAACGCCTGCAGGTAAACTAAAAGGCAGAGTTGATGCAAGAGCAGATGGTCAAAAAAATAAACTTGTCTTTCATTAGCTTTCAGTTGTGCTCAATTAAATTGACCCCATTTATTAAATTTAAAATCTTTGTGCAACATTTTTAAGACAAACAGCAAAAGACTCCATTTATCAGCAAGTTTTAAAAGTCTGAATATTTTTTTCTAAAATAGACAATCTATGCATCTCTACGAATAGTATTTCAAAGTTTTCACACAAACCCAGGTGTGTCCTGTGCCACCATAAACAGAAAGAAGCGTATTATATAGTTTGAAATTGAGTTAAGTAGTCATAAGTAGACCAATCATATAGGATTAACAATAATAAACCCCCCTCATTTAAAAAGGAAATGTTTTAAGAGCATATATAGGGCCATGGGACAGTTATCAAGCACATTTTTGGTCCTGAGAATCATTATTAGAACAATTCCACCACTGAAGGCTGCACAAGAAATACATTCACCATTTGATCAGTAGAAGTTTCCACAAAGGCATTTTTTGGTTATTTGTAAAGGAACTTCATTAGTGACATTTAAAAAGAGCATCTTTGTTTTTTTGTGGTTATAAATCAGACGAGCAGCTAGGAAATCTCAAAATGCACTTCTAACGTTCTTTGTGGTCAAAAAAATAATGAGCTGTTCTAAAAAGCTCAAAAAACGTCTTGTTTTAAAGTCCACAAGAGGTAGTAGAAGTGGCTCATGTAAACAGTACGCAGAGCAGCCATGTTGTCAAAAGCAACTGCAATTTACACTACTGACGCACATTTTTTTCCCTCTGTTGGAGAAACTGCTGCTTTTAGATCGCACACTCCAGTAAAGACAATCACAGATATTGGACATTGTTCCTAAACAGTGGTATTCTCAACAAAGGCATCTGATTGGGTTCTAACACTTTCATCAAAAACACAACATAAAAAAATAAAAACATAGATTTCATTTCCACTTTGTGCATCTTTAATGATTGGATTTGTAGGAAAATGATATATATGGTTTATAAAAAAGCGTTGCCTTGAATGGGTCACCACTTTTCCCTGAACTCCTGAATCAAAAGGTTTGCCTCCATCTCAGGAAGACGGAAATATCAGTTTCTCGAATAATCAACTTAAAGCATAATCTGTATTAACGTTTTTTTTTTTCAGCTTCATAATATTCAGATCGTAAAACTCAGGACAGCGTAGAAGTGCAGAAGAGTATATTAATTTTCCAGAAACCAAGCTTCCCATTTTAAACATGCCTCCTTAGAGGATTTATGGACTTAATGTCAAATAGCTGGAATGGGGAAAATATCCAACAAAAAAAATGCACTAATTTCTTTTTCTTGTTTGGAAATTTGTAACCTAACATGAAACCCCTCCTGGAGTCTATAACCATTTAGAGCTGCTGCCTCACTTAAAAATGCAGATTGTTTATTTTCACTCTTATGTCAGAATTTCTGGGCCCTAAAAAGAAAAAATACTTTTTTTAATTTTTTTTTTTTTAGCTAAAGTGTTGTAGAAACTTGGACACAGGCGAATCCACTGCTGGAAGGCAGTGTTGTCAGAGGATTCAGTCCAATTCAAATTGGTTTCATTCTTTCAGCAAGATGACGTCAACATTGTCGTGGACCCCCTGCAGAAGCAGCTCGCCTTGGAAGTCGACCACCTTCTGCTTCTTGGCCGCCTTCAGTGTGCCCACCAACGCCTCGAAGATGTTGGCACAACGGTCGTCGCTAAATAAGACCCCGAACTTCACGCTGGTCTTACCATCTGCATCTAGAAAAAAAAAAAAAAAAAGGATTTACAGGTAAACTGGATTGAATGTTGACCTAAAACACTTGTGTTTTGTGGAAACCGGGCCAGTTGTCCCGTGCCAAGGGTAGATTTGGGGCCCTGAATCAGCCCCCTACATTTTTTAAATCACAAATATTATTTTTCAAAGATGTTTGCAAGGAAATTGGAGCTTTATTCTTAAGATTCATTAAATCTTTTCCTATTATTACTTTCTTTTGATTATCCACTGCAGTACTGGGAAGCAACCCCACCAGTTATTCCTTCTAACTGGTTTTACCACTGACGCAGTTTCTCTTAAGTTTGTCAAGCTGCTGTATATAAAGCCGGTTGAGACATGAGAATACAGAACCTGAATCTTCCCCTCTGCACACGGTCAGGCAGCAGCTCCATCACTTTAACATGAACAGTACAGCGGCTCTCACCTGAAGAAGCCGCCTCAAGCCACAGAACAGATTTAGATCAAACACAACGCTTTCAGAGGCCTACAAAAGCCTCTAAAGGTGGACATAGCTTGTAAGCTCTCTGATGGAGCAAAAAAGGGTTTGTTCCCCATCTTTGCGAAATGAAGCTATAATAAAGACTGGACCAATAGGTATTGTTAAGAGGTTGAGATGTGTTGAATTTGACTGTCGTGACTACATGGCACGTCCACGGCTGCAACAATGCTGCGGTAGTAGTCAAAAATCAGCCGTTGGTAAATATTTACTTGTTATTGGAGGAGGAGAGTCGCTTTGACGGCTTCGGCGGCAGCAAAACCGGCGACGGATTTTTCTCAGGCTGGCAGAGCGCAGTGGAGAGGTAAGATCTACCTGCTATTATTCTAACCCACAGGGGCCTGCTAATGATCAGAATATACCAGTTATTAAATAAACGCTTGTCAGCAGATTGATGAATATGTTTAAATATCAAATTTTATATTTATTTGTAAGTTTGTGATTTATTTGTTTGTAACTTTAGTAATTTGAATTGAATAGTTAAATGTGTACAAACCCTGTAAATAACTGACTTAAATCACTACTTTCACTATCACTAATGTTGTGTTGAGAAGCCAAACTGTTGAGAAATAAATCATTTTTGTCTAAATTGTTATCCCCTTACTGCCTGAGTTTTATTTGTAACATTGTATATATATATATATATATATATATATATATATATATATATATATATATATATATATATATATATATATATATATATATAAACATAATACAGGAAAAAAATAAAAATATAAAAACGAAAAAATAAGTTAAATAGTGGATCTAGATGAAGTAAAATTTAATTTCTAATAAATCATGTAATAAAGATAAGGAAAAAATTTTTGTCTATTTTTTTCTACATCAAAAGATGACTGAATCACGGCCCCAGAAAATAAATATTTTTGTCTGTCTGCCAAGGTGTTTTTCTACAGGTCATAACATTTTAGCCCCAGAGGATGAAGAGCAGGCAGCTGTCGATTGGGTCAGCCCTGCAAACCCTGATGGATGAGGAGTGGAGAGAGGCACCCCCACCCCCCAGATGATGTCCCACTCACAGTCAGAAGACTCCAAGGTCAATCGCATCCAGTCCAGCAGCACCACCAGGGACTCCTGCTCAGTCACAATTGTATATATATGTTCTCTAGTAATATTTACTGTATATCTTCTGTAAATAGTTGTAGTAGTTAATTTTAAAATCTAATTTCAATACTTAAAAATGTTTTTAATAGTTTATTGTAAATACTTGCTTCTCTAAAAATAAACTGATGTCACTGAGAAGTTGTTCTAAGTTTACTTAGTGATGTTCGGCTTGACATTTACATGTACTATCAATAGCCGCATGCAACATTACCGATTTCGGCAGCGCCTGTGAGCACGCTCCAGCTTATCGCTCTGTGAACCGACAGGTTTAGAGCCAGCCAAACAAAAGCTTTAAAATATTATAAGCTCGGTGAGCGAGGATGGTATCTCTGTAAACATTGAAGTCACACGCAGTTATCAATTGGTCTTGCTTTCAGCCGCCAGATAGCGAACAACAGCCATGCCCCTTCCGCGCGAGTGGTTATTGCCGTTAAGTTGGGCTCGCTGTCTGAAATGACGGTACACTGATACCAACAACAGAGAGAAAATAGGACCAATTGATAACAACGTGGACTTTTTTCCACTACAATGTTTTTGGGATGCGTAAAATATCACTTTTGAACACATAATGTTTTGGGAAGAGAAAAGTTTTATTTCGCTGTTCCTAAAACCTGCAGGACTACTGCTTGACTAAAACTGATCTTATACTAAGCTCACAGGACGCTGCCAGGGTAAGTAATTGTTAAATACTTGCTTCTCTAAAAATAAACTGATGTCACTGAGAAGTTGTTCTAAGTTTACTTATATAAAGAAGTGATGAAACAGATAAAAGACTTTAAGAACACACTGACAACAATAACTTTGATAAACAATTTAATAATTTAATTTAACAATAACAGCAACACATAACCTGAACTTGTTAAAAAAAAAACACCAAAAATAATAATGTCTGTCCACCATCCTCTCCAATAAATGAAATAATCTGTCCATCCTTTCCCGCCTCCCTCTGCCATCTCATCTCCTCCCTGATTAAATCCACCAACTCGTCACTCCTTCTTCTCTTCCTCCTTTCCCTCCTCCTGGCCTCTCATCCTCATTCTCTTCCTCATCTTCACCCTGATGCTGCTCAGCCTCTGCAGCACCTGGCCCTGGTGTGTCCTCAGGGATGGAGGCAATTAGGACAGGTGGGGCAATAGAGGGCCTCTGTCCTAATACCTCATCCATGAGGACAAACCAGGGCCAGGTGGCAGCAGTAGGCTTCCCACTGACCCCCTGCCCTGGATCTTTGCATTCCTAAAGTAGAGGAAAACAATTTGTATCAACATGCTATTTTCTGTAGTGTTTCTTTAAAGCTAGAAAAAAGGAAGGTTTCATGATTTGGATGGATTAATGAAATTCTACAGAAAAAGACTTTGGAATGGTAACCTGGAGATTACTTTTTTAAGCTTACTCAAAGTGGAAATTAACATGAATATAATAAATGTAAGATGTAATTTCCCTACACACACACACACATATATATATACATACAGGCTTATATATATATATATATATATATATATATATAGTGTGTGTCACATTATCCAAACCTGAACATACTTTGTATTTTTTTTAAGTTGTCCCACACAAGGATCACTTCTATCACAAATATGAGATTTACAAAAAGTGGCATCTGGGCATCATTTGATGTGATCAAATTATTATATATTTGTACGTTGGTGATTGAACAGGACTTCTTTTAACTTGTGTGACCTTTTACATAGAAATGCAACATGTAGATGGAATTCTGCCTCTTCCCTCCATCTGAATTGCAGCAGTATCTTGGGTCTGTGATTACGAGGTGGTCATTTTATCCACTCCTCTGTTCGCTCCCTGGAACAAAATGACATGTAAAGCATATTTTTGTTATGTCAACAGGCAAAATGACTGTTCTGTATAACATACATCTGTATTGTTCTTTTCAAGTGAATTATACTTTAAACCTTATTATACTGTACTGTAAATTAACTATACATTATTGAGTATTAAAACAAAACGTTTACAGTATTAACAGCCCAGTACAGCTGGACTAATGTTATTTCTTCAGCTGCATTAAGCTTTAAAAGTTCTAATACTTTGTAATAAACTGTTTGAGAATAAATAGATCTGATTAGAGAGGGATACGGCTATCAGTACAGTAAGATGTAGGTTAAAATAAAAAATAGTGACATTTGTATGAAGGCTTTTAATTGTTGATTTACTGTAGCTACTCAAGTAGATTTTTCTGATATTTTTTACTTTACTACTTATTTTTATGGCGACTTTTTTACTTCTACTCCTTACATTTTACACAAATATCTGTACTTTCTACTCCTTACATTTTAAAAAATGTGTCGTTACTTTAGTTTTAGAGATCATTTCAATGGAGTTACCGTTATTATTTTTTCCGTCATCAATACCAAATTCAGTCTAATTGGATGGGGAATCTACGTTGCATTTGGCCAGCACCACTACAAGATGAATGAAATGAGATCGGTATTCATTGGGGACAAATCATTGCAGCTTGGTGGCGGTGGCGTTAGCATAGTAGCATGGACGGCGAGATGATTGAAAATGAACACAACGGAGATCTAGTCCTATTGGCAGACATCCATTTAAAATGTAGGCAGCGGCATGAAAAAGTGGTTTCTACTTTTACTTTTATACTTATAAATAAATTTACAAGCCTGTACTTTGTTACTTTTACTTGAGTAAAGAAGTTTAATCAGTACTTCCACTTTTACCAGAGTATTTTTTAACACAAGAAGTATCTGTACTTTTTACTCAAGTGCGGAAAGTGAGTACTTTTGCCATCTCTGAATATGATGTACAATAAAATTAATCATAAAATAAATAAAGCAGTTATTTATAAAAATTTAGATTAAAGGGAGATACTCTGGCCCACACTCCAGTACAGTAGATAGCAATAATACATCTTAGATGTTAGACGTTAGATGTCACCCACCAGTAAAAACCAGAAAGAAGAAGAAGACAGGTCAGGTCAGGCAGCGACCCCCAAAATTTAGACACAAAAAAAAAAGAAAAGTGGATTGTGATTGTAGTGTATTCAACAAGGCAATGTCGTAGAAAAATTGATAACAGGAGTCAAAAATAAAGCTGAGTGTTTAGTTTGTGGCACGCAAGTTGCTTTGCATTGTGTAATACAACAGCAAATGTTATGTAAATCCATGTTGAATTTCTTTCACTTTTAGAAGAATCTGAGACCGAGCAGCGTGACATTAGCTACCATACAGCTGTGAGATCGGTTTGGGAAAAGTGCTGAGAGGCCTGCTTCCCCCACTATGAGGTTTGCAAAGATTTTATATTCATTAATAAAGAAGTTAGAGCTCTATAATGTAGGTGATGGGGGTTCCAAGGGCGAAGGTAGAGGGGGCCCCCCCTTTGGCTAATCTTTGGCCATGATTTCTTGTTTCATTTGGGGATGTAAATAAACGCCTCTGGAACAAGCAGTTCTTCTGTCAGCCACAAGGTGGCAGCAGTGATACTAGCATAAGGAATACTTAAACCTTTATTTTTTGTTTTTTTTTAGGCATATTTTTCTGAATAATACTTTCTCTACCTACCTGCTGAGAGATTCAGGAATTCTGGAAGGACATTCCCAGCTGTCAGAGGCAGACTGTATATATATGACTGCTCAAATTAATAAGGTAAATGTCAAACTGCAGCGTTAGGGTCGTTTTGTATTTCAAATATACAGTATAGTCAAGGCTTTCTGTAGGAAGTTGCAGCTTCTTTCAAGCCGAGGTATAATACTCTAACTCACATGCCAACACTAAAACTAGCTAAGCCATCAGCAGATCAGCTCCTTAGGTACTCATCCACATTAGAGGCACTGCATGACTTTTCAAGGTGATTTCAAGACTTCGGAATGGTTGAAATTGAGATGAACATGTTTTTTTTCTCCTTTAACTTGCAGCATTGATGATCAGAGGCGCACCTTGTCAACCGGCAAACCAAGCAACTGCTTGGAGCCCCGAGCCGCTGGGGGGCCCCCGAGAGCCAGCTACTGTACACCCGGTAGATAAACAGCAACGGGCGAGCATGAAGTGGCAACACTATAGTAACTGAGGAGATGCACAACTGCATATAAAAATTCAGATTGAATGGAATGTTGTTGATTGACATTGGCTTTGACCAGTCAAAATCCAGCCCAGCCCAGATGGATGACTTCCCTTAATGAAAATGAACGTAGCCTAGCGAATGGGTGACGTTGTAGGCCTATCGTTCAGTAAATTGGAAAGCAATTATGTAACTAAGCTGAAGGAAAATGATTCATTTTCCATGTCTCAAGAGAGACTTTCAGGACTGGAAAGCTTATTTCTATAGAGTATAGTGTGTGAAGGTCTTTGGATCTGGAGGACTTATGTCTGCATTTGCACAAGCCAAGGCCCGTAAGCAGTATAGGACCCCAATCATTTCACTACACTTCCTTTATATTTTGTATAACAAAGTTTATATTGGGTTTTAAAGTAATTTACTGTTTTTTTTATTTTATTATACATTATACATACAAAATAACAAGGTTGTTCATGTTTAGAACATTTGGAATAAAAAGGTTTTATTTAATACATTTTTTCATTGGTGTCAGATTATTTATAGCCTAACATAATGGCGATGAACACTTGCTGGTCAGTAGGGCCCCCTAGGATTTTTTGCTTGGGGCCCCCACAGATTCTAGTATAGTTCAGACTTATTGAGCTGCAGGCTGACACACATTTGGTAGAGCACAACAATTCAGTTTTAGCTACTAGAACTTGATCTATTTATTTTGTGTATATATATATATATATATATATATATATATATATATATATATATATATATATATATATATATATATATATGACCACAGGAGGAAGAACATGTATATTGACTACTGTATAGTCAATATGCATGTGCAAGAAAACCGGATTTGCATTTACCCTTTTATTTTTCTACAAAAACAGACTTTAAACTACCTCGACGGAACACGATAGCTATGAACACATTTTACCTATTTAGTAGTACGTTTTCCTGTAGGGAGGTGATGTAGTAGGACTTTCTGAAGAGTCGGCACCCGGTGAGAATATTGCTGCGTTCAGTGGGTGCTCGGAAAATTCGCTTACTAAAGTAAACTAGTGAGGTGGAGCAAAAAAAGAAAAACATAGACGGCATAGATTGACGTTTGTAGTTGTTAAATGATATGCGACAATTTAATTGAAAGGTCATTTAATAAAAAAAATAAAAAAAAATGAAAAACGAGGTGCACCACATTATATCTGTTTCCATCTCCAAGTGACAGAGATTAAGTGAAGTCGAAAGGAAATGCAACCAATGAAAGGTAATCTGAATTTAACTGGTTAAGGCGCTATAAGGTGAATCCAGTTATGGAACGTTTCGTATAAATAGTAAGAAGTAACAATGCAAGGCGTACAAATGTAGCCTTTTGAATTGTTCCTTTCCCTTCGAGGCCAAAGGTAACATGAAGGCACCATGATAACCCGCTGTAATGATGGGAATTCAATCTCTTTTCTTGGATCCGACTCATTTGGCTCAGATCTTTCATGCCGAAACATTCATTTAAATCTGGTCTAATAAACCTGCAGTTATGGATAGTAATTTAAATCTCTGATACACATAATTTTGCAAGCTATCATAGCAGTTTAAGCTCATACTTATAGATCCCTTGTGTACTGTTAAAAGAATATTTCTATTTAAAGTGAATATAAAGGCTTAGAACATTATTGTGTCTCTTTTTCTATGCACTCTCTGAAGCTCTAGGACCCAGGTTGGGGATGCCTTACCTAGATGATCAACTGACTTGAAAAGCATTATTTAGATCAAGTTGGACTACATTTAAATAGATCTGAACCCGGTTGTATGAACAGTACTGCAATGAAATAGTGATTTCTAACAGATTTTGTTGTTGTTTTGTTTTGTTTTTTCCATTGTGCCACATTCTGAATACATTTAAATTCAATTGAAATGGGAAATAAAAGTCACACATTGTTCCAGTAAATGAGCTAGCAGGATGTGTCGGCTCAGTCACAACCGACACATCCTTACTCATCTGACTTCATTGTGACCCACAGGATGTGTTCATTTTGGCTGAAGAATTGGTGGAATTCAATTTTAAAAACTTTAGATTTAAATTATGTTCAACTAATAAAGACATTCATAAAAATAAATAAATAAATGAATCTCATAAAGAATTATAAAACAATGTCAAAGGAATACCTATGTTTAGAGCCATCTTATACTAAAAAATTACTTGAAATATTTTATTTAAAAAAATAAAGACAATCTTGTTGCATGTATTAACTTCTTTTCTAATAGATTTTCTTTTGAAGGTGAGCTTGGTGTCTTTGAAAACGGAAGGCCCTCTTTTCATCACCCTAATCAATAACTAACTCTACAGATTCTCAATCAGAATAAAATCAGACAAACTCTAAATATTAATATTTCTTCTGGTGAGACAAAACATGTTGATATAAGTCAGATATCTATATAAAACTTAAAGTTGGATCTTAAAATATACACAAGAGCTTCTCTTATGGTGGAATTGTATACAACAAAGCATTGATTAATGCTGTTGCTGATTTAAATGTGTAAATTAACCCTTTAATTTAGCTATAGGTGGGAAGACTGGCCAAAACTGAAGTAATAAAAATATTAGATGAATACATGTACCTCAAGTAAAACTAAATACACTAATGAAATACATTTCATTGGCTTTGAGTAAAAATTTGAGTAAAAAATTGAACTTAGTCAAAAAAAATTAGAATGTCTAATAAACTAATCAGACTATCTGATTTAATATTTTTAAATAATTATGTAGATATAAAAATGAAAAATATACCTCCAAACTCTTTTAGATATTACAGGAAAGAAATAAAACACATTAATAACTTTGCAAAAAAAAAAAAAAGTCTGGCAGAAAAAAAATAAGTATATCTATGTTTACAACATAAAACTTTTGGAAACAATACTTATAGTAAATAATGTTAGAACAATGTAAAGTACTCCAAATAGTAGAGCAGGCTGAGCAGACAGGAAAAAAAGTAGGTTTAGGTTTGTGTCAAAAGATTTTTGGTTGAAACATGCCTGATCTTTATTCAGTGAAGTAACTAAAGGTGGATGGAGAGGCCAGAAACTGCAGTCAAGGGAGACTTTCAATACAGTGTTACTTAAGTAAAAGTGAAATGTATGATGCAGTAAAACTCCTTCTAGAAGTAAGTTTTCTTTGTAGTTTTTCCCCAAAATCTACTCAAGTAAATATAACTGAGTAAATGTAACAAGAACTTCTTTATTTACTTAATTATCTAAACCTAAGATTATGTTTCTATGGTGTATTTTTCTATATTTACAAATCTGTTTAATGTATCAGCTTTATATCGACAAATCAGACCCATCAGGGTGAGAAGAGAGCAGGAATCACACTATTACTGTATTGTTTACCAGAATCCCAATCAAATTTTAGTCATGTTTTATATGCAGAGGAGAAGGGAAATATTAATTTTGTTTGTATGAGTGGAAATATTGTTTATGCCCCTATTTGATTGCTTTCTGAAAGATAGAGAATTTGAATTTCTCTCGTAAATTCAAAGTTAGGGTAAAAGCTGCATTTTTTACTCATGAATTAGTCATCTGGTTCCCTGCAGGCCAGAGAAGACTCCAATGTTGGAAACACCAAGTTAAAAAGTAATTCATAAAATGCCAGGTCTTAAACTGGAAGTTAGCAAATTTTGTTTTCAGAATAAAAGCTCTTTTTTAAGCGAGAGAAATATTTACACACAACTTTGGCTTTGTTCTATCCCATAAGAACATTATTTTTCAAGTGTACACATGATTTAGATGATCGATTAAAAATGCTACAAAAAACATTTTTGCTGTTGTTCTTTTTCCCCTTACAGAGACTAAATTAAATTTAAAGTAGTCATAAAGCATTTCAAAACAATTAAAAAGTATCTTATATTATATACATTATTAGATAGTTAAAAAAAACATGTATTTAAGATCAGGGGATAAATAATATTTTAATAAATATTATATTGTTATAGAAAATCTAATTAAAACCTTTATCTATTTCAGCTTCATACTGTTATTTTGTGTCGTAAAAAAAAAAAGATCCCCACAATTTCTGAGTTTGATATTGTAATCTTGTAAATAGCTTAATTAGATTTATTTATTTGATATCTGTATTAATGACTTTGTTCATTTTAATGTCATTTGCACTGACGAAAATATACAATTGAGCGGCTTTACTTTTACTGTTGTAACCTGCTGTGCATGAACCATGATTATACATAGACTTTTTATGTAATTTTGAATATACTATTTATTAAGCCATACAGTGATGAGTTGCTGATGATAACGATAAAGAGGTTTACATAAAGACTGATTATTCATATTTGCTTTTTGGTCTGGCAGTCATTTTGAGTGTACAGTTCTTTTACAGGTAGGTCCAGAAGGAAATGTTAATTTTAATTAATTGTGCTTCCATGACGGCAAGAAAATATGTGATTAACTTATTAAAATTTATTTTGAAATAGTTCCACTTTGCAAACGTATTACCATGAAGATTTCCACTGAAGGACACAAACTCTCAGCTGTCTCCCTGCTTCAGTAAAAATGTGGTCGAGCATCATAATCATTTAACATAAAATCGATCAAATAAAAGAAACTGATGAAGCAATTTACAAGGTTACAGTATTAAACAGTGAATGCAAAAAATTAACCTTTTTTTTTTTTATCATTGCTTAACATATGCAAAAGCGGGGGGTGCTGGTCTAGTGGTTAGAGCTGCCTGCTTACCATTTGAGAAAGTTGCAATTATCCCCACAACCTCCACTCTGGGTTCCTGAGGAAAACCTTTAACCCCACACTGCTCACTGGGTGCCGCACAATGGCAGCCCACTGCTCCCCAAGGGAATGGGTCAAATGCGGAGAGCAAATTTCCCCATTGTTGGACAACAAAGGGATTTATAAAATGATTCATTCAGAGGCGTAGCCAGAAAATTTTAATAAGGGTGGCCAGGCAATAATTAGTGTAAACTGAGTGGTGGCCGAAAAGCAGATAGGTGCCAGAACCTCAGGGTCAATCTACACTTTTCAGCAGGAATGACCAGTGTCCTACCATGACTATGAAGCTGATCCCAGTGGGAAATTTGTCCCTAACTCTGTAGGGGCAGTGATAGCCATGCCAGTCCAGGGACTGACTGCAGTTCTACTGTAGGTGCCTTGGTCAAGTTCAATGACTGGTGTACCTGACATGTAACAACCATACCATGCATATTGCTTTAGGTTAATAGACTACATTAAGTAGGCTATGTATGCTTGCAAAACTAGACTACTGATTGCTACAATTGAACAAATACTTTTATAAATAAGTATTTAGAAATGCCGATTTTATTAAATCTTGGACACTTTATCAATGCAAAACCAAAATGGAAGGTTGTTATTATTGGGGTGACGGTAGTTCAGTTACCTGTTTGAGTACCCACCCCTTTTCTCTCAGGCGCTGTGATGAAGACACTTTGCCTGCTGTTGGTGGTTAGACGGCTTAATGTTGTTGTTGGTATGGCAGCCTCACTTCAGTCAGCGTGCCCCAGGGCAGCTGTGGCTATGGTACAGTTTACCACCATAAGTGCATGAATAACTGATTTTAGTGTAAAATGCTTTTGGGTCCCCAGACCTCATATAAAATACATGCCATTTACCACTGATACAAATTAATCACTGCTCTGTTAGACCCTTAAAAAACTTTTTTTTTTTTTTTATGTCAGAATATGCAAGAAAATGCATTAAAGTGTTTTATTACTCTAAAGAGAAATAAACAACATCAAACTTATCTGTCCCTTCATATTATTGCAAGTGCTGCGTAAATCAAGTGCATTTAGATGTTTGTTTTTTTTAAATAGAAAGTAGCCAAAAAGGCGACACTTATTTTGAAAGGTAAAGCGGAACAGATACTCTTCCTCAGGGCCGACTTCACAGTGACGGCAGGAATGGCGGCTATGATTACTAGAGGAAGGAGCCCCAAGACCCTGAAACTTTACTTCTAACGGCCCAGTGGAAGAGTCTGCCTCGGGCAAGGATCAGAAACAGCATCCTGCCGAAGATCCAGGGGAGAGGAAGTCCTGTACTCCGAGACCAACGCGGCTCATGTCCGGATCGAGGAGGTGGACGCACTTTGCTAGTTTAGCCCGCTGTTCGTGCTGCTGACTTTGATTCAAGGTAGCCGTGTTAGCGGCTGGCCACTTTGGCTTGGCTGCCCAACAAGTTAACCAACAGTGTGAAAGCCATCAATAGCTGGGGAACCGTGCTGGGGTCTGCGTTGTTTTACGGCGTTAGGGACGCTGAGGGTGAACGGGGAGCACAGTTTAACTGCTAACCTCACCGTTAGCCCAGTCAGGATCCTGAAGTCTCATCCGTTTTTGGATCCTGCCCCAGCCATTGGCTAAGGGGGCTAATCAACCAGCTAGTCCGCTTTCCAGCCTCTCTAGTCACAACCATGGAAAGTCTAACGCTGAGTGATGTCGAGCAGAAATACTACTCGGACTTGTTCATCTACTGCGACACAGACAACACCAAAAAAGTGGCTTCTAATGGGAGAGTTCTTGACCTTTTCCGGGCGGCCCAGCTACCCAGTGAAGTTGTCCTCCAGGTAAGCTAACCACAGACAGGTAGCAGTTTGTTCAACTCCCTGCCCCCTTTGGCTAAGAGGCTGTATGTTGCTTTAGGAGCCGTTTAGACTGATGTTATACAAGGTTTGCTGTCAGAGTGATGACCTGAGGTTAGCCAGGCAGGTTAGCAAAGCTGCGCAGCGAGGGACACACCTTCCTCCGGCTAAAGTTAGCCCAACTATTAGGCTCTAAACCAGCTTCTAAGCTCACAACCACTAAATATCACCCCCACAAATTAACAAGCCTTAATAATGATATATGAAGTCAACAAAATAAGTCAATTATTTAAAAGATACAATGGAAACACAACCAACTTGGTAAAAATATTATGTCAGGTTTGGGCTCCTTTTTACAGTATGTTGAAATAATAATATTAATAATAATAAACTAATGAAGGTACGAACCAGTCGGACTAGTAACCATAAGATATCTGTATCATTACAAAAAGTATCTACATTTTAAGTTCTTTAAGACGTAAATGGCTGTTAGAAAGTTTTTTTTAAATGTTTTTGAATTTGAAGCTTATAAAAATATGGATAATGTTTTATTTTTAGAAAGGTAAAAACAACGTTTATGGAATTTTCACTAGTTGACAAGTAAACCTTCATATTTTGTGGATAAAAAAACAAAACTTATTTTGTAACAATACACTGATATCGACTATGTATCCAACCCAAAGTTAGCAGCCTCACAGAGATGCCATTTATACCCTCGAAACTGCAGTTTTGATTTAATACAAGTGATGCTCCTCAATATCAATGATTTTTCAACTAGAAATCATTCCAAACTTAACAAATTTTGACTTTTTATACAAGGAAGGGAAAAGTTTTTTTGCTGTTTTTTTTTTTTTCTTTCTTTTTTTCCCCCCAGACAGCTGACTGGCAGTGCTCAGCAACATGTGGGGGAGGAGAAGCACTGATACGCTCCTCCCTACAGAAAGAGGGAAAAACCTGCTCTCACTCTCTGGCATTTCATTTACAAGTATTTTTAACTAAGCCAAGGCTTTTAAAGGACAATATATCAGATTGCAAGACTTATTTTTTTTTTAAATCTCAAAAAAGGCAATTTCTAACTGTTTTTGTAAAAGAGTAGACTTAAACTTTATTGTCATTACACTATCAAGAGTACAGAGCAACGAAATTAACTCTCTGCATTTAACCCATCCCCTTAAGGAGCAGCGGGCTGCCATTGTGGGGCGCCCGGGAAGCAGTGTGGAGTTAAGGGTCTTGCTTAGGGACCCAGAGTGGCAGTCTGTGGGAGTGGGGATTCAACTCAGAACCTCTGGATTCCAAGCACAATGCCCTAACCACTAGGTCACCACCTCCCCAATAGAATAGTCCCAAACTGTATAATAAAAGCATGTTTTTTGTGCTTTCATCCATTGTAAATAAACAAACAACAACATGATGTTCCCATCAGACTTTGCGCTTCACATCACTGTCCACTCTTTCCTCCCTTTTTCCTCCACGGAAAGCTGCCTCCCATTTTCTAGGTTGAGCTGACATGCTGAGCTCACAGGCTGTATGTCACAGTGTGCACTTGTTAATGTAACAGTAATGGAGCAGCATCAACTATAACAGGCCCCTCAGCTAGAGTCACACACAGACTTTTCTTTATTATTTCTCAGATGTATTCTGACCCTCAAGGCTTTAATCAATCAATCTACCTGGAAAGGTTTCAGGCACCTATCCTTAGAGATACTTTAAGGGCTTATTTCTTCATAAAGTCTCTAAATTTTTTTGTCATTCTTCTTGAACAATGTGATACATTTTAGGTACAGGGCAGCTTTTCCAGTGATTTACCTTTTGAATTATGTGTTCCGTAATAAGGTTAAACAGATTGTTTAACCTGAGTGTTAAACAGTTTTTCTGTTGATGACACCCATTACAACTACCGGTAAGATTTAACACGATCTTTAGTATATAAAATGCTTTAAAAGTACCCTATTGTATTAGTTTAATGAAATTATATAATCATTAGACACAGTAAGTTAGAGTCATATTTATGGATTGTTTTGTAATTGTTTTTGTCGGTTTCTAAACTAGCAGCTGTAACAAAGAACATGCAGCAGATTTTTGCTTTTATGTTTGATAGTCTTGGAAAAAAACAGATGAGTTCTTCAGTCCCATTTCTTTTATCCCTTAGCTTTGTTCTACTAGCTCAAAATCTAATATTCCAGTCCTATTTTAGTCCCAAGACTCCAAATTAAGATGCTCACTGTGTTTGACTTGGACAAGGAAAGGCTAATGCGATTCATGTCCAGAGTGTTTGTGGTTTCTGTTTTCAGATTGTCAAACAAACTTTGTGTTGCAACCCACTAAGGCAATACTTGCAAGGCGCTAAAGACACTGCCATGTGTACCGGCGTTCATTTTCTATGCAAACACTGTTGCATTTCTGGCTGCATGGATTTATTGAGGAACTCCTCAGTCTTTCTCTCGTTGTACGAATCAGACATGTTAAGAGTTTTAACCACCTTAAGATTTGACTCGTAGGTGCACACATAGAGATGATAGGAGAGCATCAGCAGTTTTTTTTCCTCCCATAATCCTCTTTAATGCTTGTTTTTTCGCTTAACCTTATAGCCCTGAGTTGCCTGGTTCAGCTGCAGCAGCCCATTCTTGTGACTTTTTGTCTCTCGGCAGGCCAGTATTTTCTGTTAGTGAGTCAGCATCTTTCTCAAGGTCAACAAGGGGAGGCTGTGTGGTCGAAGAATCGGCCAGCGTTGTAACTCCATACTGGGCACAGTGTCATGTTGTAACAGGCTGAAAAAAAGGGGCTGTTGCTCTATATGCTCACTCACACACACACACACCCACACACACACACACACTTAGATTAGGTCCTTTGTCAGCACTCCATGGATCACTCAGCTGTTGTGGTTCCCAGTCATGAAGGACTCCAACTTAAAGTGTTATTCTCACGTTATGAACTTGAACTCCCCTGATATATCAGACTGCTACAGTTTGCGTTTCTGGCCACACTGTATCGGAAGAAAACTTGCGCATTTCAGAAATTTTTCAGGTTTCTCACGAGTTCTCTTATCTGCACACTGTGAAGGTTATAAAAAACAACAAATGTGCAACAATCGGGTTGTATTTGGGATTTTCACAGACAAAAAAAGAAAAAACAAGCCATGATAGGCAATTTTTGATAGAAACAGAAGTTGAACTGCCCAAGGTGTGGATTCTCTGAAGGAAGTCCAGCTTCAGCTGAGCACAATAATGTTAACTGTTCCTCCTTGTTGCCGTATGTGTGGGTTTAGATCACAGAGTTATGCGGAGCCACTCGGCTGGGTCACTTCGGACGGAGTCAGTTCTACATCGCATTGAAGCTCATCGCCATCGCCCAGTCTGGGTTACCCCTGAGGGTGGAAAGCCTTAATTCGGGTGAGTCAAAGCATGAATATTCTCATTGTTAGTGTGTAGCTTTTTTACTAAAGCTTTCCTTTATTTTTGCAAGTGGTGCAGGAATACACAACAGTTCTCCCCTTCTTGCGATTTAAAACATCACAAATAAGCAGAATAATATTAACAGTTGTTTTTTTTTCCCTAAAACGTGATACTTTATGAAGAAAAATATTTAAAAATCCTGTTAGTCTTCCTGTCTCTCCCCCCATCCATCCACTCTGCATCAACCCATCTCCACTTCCTGTTTTTTTTTCTTCTTCTTTGGTCACATTTAAAACCTTGCCATTGATGAAACTGCTATCCATCAATCTAAAATAAACCTTTGTGTTTTATTTTAAACGCACAGTTACACACTGCTGTTTATTTAGTATTAAAGGGGAACACCAATTTTTTTACATTGGGCCCTTGATTTTACGTTATTACATCATGTTCTACTTACCTATATTAAGGTAATATGGGTAAGTATGGGAAGATATTCCGTTAGGTTATATCCAAATAACGTCTTCCTATGGGCAACGACTTAAAGTCACAAACTAAGCTGTTTATAATTTATCATTTATGGTACTCCAGCATTCATAACATGTGGACAAATCACTGTCTCCCAGACATCCGCGGTTGTATTTTTTATATTTATATATTTTTTAAAGCAAAGCGGCGTGTGTAAACCGGTTTTCCCCTTTAACCAACACAAAGTAATAGGGCTGTGCAATATGACCTCAGGTCAATATCACAAGAAATTTGGCAGTTTTACCTAAATAAATGCTCCCGCTCCTCTATCAGAAATAAAGGGATGTGCAGAAAATTAAATCTAAATTGCAATATATTATTTTCAATTAAATATTAGTCTTGTACCCATTCAGGTTTAAGCATTAAACAATTTCTCATTGAACTAGAGGAGAAAAATTACACCTCTCTTAATAATGATAAAGATAATTCAACTTTATTGATCTTGCATTGAAGAAGTTTACCTGTGCATTTAAACCATCCCCTTGGGCTGCCATTGTGTGGTGCCTGGAGAGCAATGTGGGGTTAAAGGTTTTGCTCAGGAACAGAGTGGAGGCTATGGGGATCGACTCTTGCAAACATTTTTGTGCAATGAAGCCTTTTAGGTGCTGTAGGTGGTAGAGGTTAGATGTGTTACTTCCGTTAGTCCCAACAGTTTTCAGACAAACTTTGCATTTCGTGTTCTTTTGCTCAACATCTATGGTGTAATTTTGGTGCCAACAAACCGAGTGTGCAGTGAGAACAATGTGCATCGTAACTGATGTAACTTCATTTACGGCTGTTAGACGCTTCTTCACTGGGCTCATCTGCCATTCTCTGTGTTTACACTTCTGATTGGATCTGCGGAGTCCCGTGATAAGACACATAATGTAGTATCTTAAAGGGGAAGTAAATATCAGCCATCAGCGCACACAGGAAATATGGCAGAATTAAGTTTATTTATTTTACAGACATGGGAAAATTGTCGCCAGTTATTGTAGTGAATGACAGACAGAGTAAAGATCCGGTTTATCGCCCAGGCCTACAAACTAATGCATATTTGTGATACAGGAGAAAAACGAGACATGATTTTATCATGTTTCTTCAGTTGAAAGGATTTGGATGTATTTGTAACTATCTACATTTATTTTGTCAATTTAAGGTTGTCTAGTTTGTAGGTTGAGGCCTTATTTTTCCAGCATGTTTATTTTGAACCAGTAGTGTAGCTATTGCCAGTCAACTGGTCCCAGATGGATGTGTGCTGCAAATAAACTGGATACCTGGTTTTGGAGAGAAAATGTATAATTTTCAGAGAGAAATCTATTGGATATAAAAAATAAGGAACATTCTCAACAGTTTTCTGAACCAAAGGTTTTAATGTTGAAGAAATGATTACAGAAAAATCCTCTATAAAACTCATCTAAACAGCTGGAGTTGTAATTGCAGAGAAAAGTGCAATGCCCCAAGACCTTTTACTCAACACACTCGTCTCTGTCTCATAATTATGCACTTTGCGTTGGTCTTTCACAAGAATCAGACAACAAATAACACATTTTTGCAATTGCAACATAGAGGAAATAAAATAAACAATCCATGTTTAGCAAGTTTGAACATTTTTGCAAATTTACAGTAAGCGCTGCTGGTTTACGCCAAAATAATAGTTTTCTCCTTGCCTCAGAAACAGAAGTTTTCACATTCGTTCTTGTGTTAAGTTACTTGTTGGGGCCCTGTAGTATTGCAACATCCTGCAATGATTTCATAAATTGATGAACATTTGCTGAAGCACACCGACCACTTCCTGTTGCTATAAAAGGACACATTACGCAATATAAAGTTTATTAACTCTATGGATGCAGTTTGGATTGATGGACTTAAGTTGCTGAAATGATAGTTGCGTTTCATTTTCCAAGGAGTCTGAGGTTTCTAAAGACGGAGCATAAGACTGTTGTGTATAAAGGGGGGTTGGATACATTTAAACCTGGTTTTCAGTGTGACAGAAATGAGTTCTTCAAGCCTTCCCTTCAGAATCCAGGAAATCTAATTTCATCAACTTAAGCCAACAAAAGAGATCATAAATATTTTCTCTGGAGTTCAGTCCATATTTTCTTGTTAACTCTTGGAGAGCTGAAAGAGCCATGGTATGACATGCACAAAAAAGCTCAGAAAAATTCCTCCCATTTACTCTCATAAGTATCAGATCACCAGAAGGAACAATCGGAGATGAAAGTATAATCAGGTTATTCATCCAAATGGAGCATAAGTGCCTAAAATGGTTATTAGGTTGTTTTAAATTGGTTCAGCACATTTTCATGAAAACATTGTTGTGCTTTACTATTGCTGAATATTGTGATTATTTTATGTACTTTAAAAATAATCCAAACTGCTGAGGTTATACAAACACAGATTATATATATTATATTTCATGAATGCAACTTGTCTACTTTGATGCAATCCTGATTTAATAAAGTCATGCAGCATATAGGATAGCATCTCCAGATACCCTATTACCAGAGAAAAACAGGCAGGGAAACATGCAGGCAATCAGCCTCTCTGTATAGAACGCCTGAAAGGCTGCAGCAGGACATGCAGAGAAAGCAAAAAAAAAATATGAATCCACATTTTTTTTCTGCGCCAATTCTTTCTTTAACCTTACATGAAGCTGTTGCCTACCACTTTAAATGAGATATATTATTTTATCCACTAAAAATGATCCTCAAGGATAGCTGCAGTCTAGCTTCTCAGCCAAATGCATCATTAATGTCTAGAGCAAAAATTCATGGCACTTGCAATTGAAAATCCTGCAAGATATTGTGTCCATGCAGTCCTTGTGATCTTACTGGATAAAAACTGTGGTTTTAATTTCATGAATCAACATAAACATTTTTTGATTGCTGAAATCAGTGTATAAACACCATTTCTAAAAGGTAAAAAGGCTAACTCTAGTAACCGATCCCGTTTACTCATAATTATTGTCCAAATCCATCCATGTATTGTCTTCTATTTATTTAAGACTCACAGGTGTAGAAAGTTCCAGACGTTCCTTTCTCCAATGGGACATTCCTGCTCATTCCGGGGGATCACAAGATGTTTCCAGGCTATAATGGTTATGTTGCCTCTTAAGGGAAGTTAGGTTAACCCTGATCACTAGAACGGCATCAACCAACAGAGCAGCAGATGCTGTGTTACTGGAGAGGGAGCTATGTTGGCAGAATGGCTGAACATGAGTGGGAAAACCTTTCATCCACAAGTTTCTCCTCTTCTTATTAGTTTTTTTGTTTGTTTGTTTCTGCCAAGTTTAAAACATTTCTATGTTTCAGTTTAAAGTTAATAAGAAAATTGTTAGTTTTTCTAATATCCATTGTTGTTGACTATTACTCTATATTTGGGTAAAATATTTGATTCAGTCTTTTCTAAAATAGCACTACGACTGCAACTAACGATTATTTTGCAAAGCTATTAATCCGATTAATTGTTTCAGCCCTAAATTGCACCATTTTAAATCAGGGATAAATGTGTGGTTAGGGCTGAAACATCAATCGGATTAATTGTTTATTGAAATAATTGTCAACCATTTTAGTAATCGATCAATTGTTAACTGGAGTATAGAGACTCTAAAACATACCTTTAGCTGGCAGAGCAACCCACTTAGAACAGTAATTATAGCAAGATTGTAAAAATATATAAACATTTTTGCCCTTTAAGATAAAAAAAAAAAAGTGTTATCTCAATATGTTTCATCCAGAACTCCTCAGGTAGAAAAGTTTGAGTTTCAGCTGGGTTTCATTTCATTTAAAAAAAAAAAATCTCCTTTTAGGAAACTTTGACTAACCGATTATTGATTGATTTATCAAAAAAATAACCAACACATTTATTGAATTGCAAAATAACCGTTAGTTGCAGCCCTAGCATAGGTTATTTCTCAGAGCTGCAAAATCAGTATCCTATCAGATATGAAATAAATTAATTAAGAGGAACAGAGGGAAGGAGCAGACTCTGGCTTGACCCCGAGAGAGACCCCCACTTGTTTCTGATAGGGGGTAGCAAAAAATCTATCCAGATCAATACATAAATAAAATTAATGATTCATTTACATTGATGCCAAATTAAAACATCGATTAAAATCATCATCTTTAAGATGCACCTTTATTTTGAAATTCACAAGGCATGAGAATAGTTAGCAGGTGATCTAATACTACTGTTTTTGATGCAAATGTCTTGTTAGATTTAAAGATCTGTTTTTGTGAAGCTAATATAGATGATTATGTTAGATGGGTGGGTGATATTGCAATATATATATATTAATCACAGACTTGTTCATTGAACTGAATAGAAATCGTACAAGTCCATTTTTGCACCATATATATTTGTCTTTACAATGCTCTGCACTTCCATATCGATGTGTTGTGCACCATGTTTTTCTCCCACGATGTTTACATCTAATCACTGCTGAACTTCATGAAATGAAAATGTTATTTTCCCTGCTAAGCTGCTGCTCATTTACTGTCTGAAAGCTGCATAAAACGAAATTTTATTTTGTAGACACTGCGTATACAAAATGACAATAAAACTTGTCTTAATTATTGCCGTCCGAACAGATTGATAGAATATGTCAT